>JXCR01122275.1:0-27810 GCA_002079205.1 Phalaenopsis hybrid cultivar
TATATATATATTGGTGGGAAATTGAAGCTTGGAGAAAGCCTTAAAACGAAAACTAATTTTAAAGCAGACTAAACCTTTTTAACAAATTGGAATTTAAGAAAGAAATAAATCAGGTCAGGTTGCGTGCTCATCGGCGACATGGTAGTTAGCACTATAGCAACTCCGGCCATCGTGCATACTAAGGGGCGGCATGCTCTATTTCATTTTATTAGTTTTGTTTCAAGTGTGGTATTTTATGAAATATTGATTGATCTCATCAATAAAATTTGAATGATTTGATAATACTAGTAAAGTTAAAATTCATTTTTTTATTAAAAAAATGACAAGAAATTTCATTAGTAGGTTATGTTAAATTTTAAAATAATACACAAATAATATTTAAATATTTTTTCAATTATAATAATTAAATTAATTAAAATATTTTATTGAATTTTTGTTTTTATTATATTTATAGAAGATTTTACATACATACCAAACAGTTCTAATGTATGTGCATACTTAAGTCCTAAAGTTCGGTATATATATTTATAACACTCAAATATTAAGGATCAAGTTAGAAATGTTTTAAAATACAATTTTTATAGATAGGCAAACTGCTATAAATATAAAATTAAAAATTTAGATGTTAGTGGCATAACTACTTAGGAATTGTGCGGAATCTACGAAAATCTTCATTATTTATATTGTGAGATAATTGATATTTTAAATTTATTATTAGGTAGGTTGATCAATCATGTAGGTATACATCTCGATCAAGCAATACATGAATAAAGATTCTACATATCGATTCCACGATGATAATTGTTAAAATATTCCTAACAGGAAAAAATTTAGTATATTGCACCACATAGTAATTGCGGTAACAGAAAAGGCAAGTAACAATTTTGAGTCATTCAGAGGTGATGAGGATCATTGTTCTATGACATTGATATAGTCTTTTCTCTGTGTTTTTTTTACGAGTTCTTCTATATGATAGCTTACAACCAAGGACAGAAGAAAAAATGAAAATCGTATTGCAGTTATAAGCGACATAACGATACAACATTTCCAAGGATTCCTCGGATCTTCTATCTAAGTTGAACAATATGTCTATTATACTATGCTATCATATGTTATCCTACTTCTTTCACAACGAGAGAATTAAAATTCTTAGTTCACAAAACGTTTTAACATCCCAATTGATCAAATTAGTAGCAAATGCAGATCGCAAGGTTGACGAATATAGATATGAAAATCAAAGACACATAAAACTTATATTGGAGAAACTCACAATAAAAAAAATTAGAAAACCCTACCTTTACATCAAAGGAGCATGAAAGTAGATTAACTACTAGACATAAGGTAGAAAAGCAAGACATATTTCATTGAAATCATTGAAAAAATAAGTGTAAGATAGTACGGCTTATAACCAAGCTAAGTTCCCTCTGAATTATATTAAACTCTCGCCATGCAATGAAAACCTCTATGCGATCCTCCTCACAAAATAGCCCTACGTCTCTCTATCATACACAACTTCTATATTCTAAAAGTTAAAAAAAAAAACCTTATGAGTTTCTTCCCAAAAGAAGAAAAGAAAACAAAAACCTCCTAAAAAAGGCCACCCAAGTCTGTTAAGCTTTGCAAAACTGTAGAATCTTCCTCGGAGTTCAATTCATTGCATTATATAATAAGAGTTCCATATTTGGAGTTAAATTATGCCAAATTAGTCCATTCACATAACCGGATGTGATGCATGAAAGGCCGGTACGGTCGTGAGCCCAAACAATGCAAGTGCTACTTAAGGCAATGTAGGTGTGAAGAACTCGGTTATGCAACAGGTGCACGAGGGATCGGGAATGGGTGCACTGAATTTAGGTGCATAACACATGCATGGAAGGTTGGACACGAGTGCACTGAACTCAGATGTGCAGACTGTGCTCATGTGTTTAGGTGTGGGTGCTCTGAACTCGAGCTCCTTTTTCGATCTCTCTAACTGGAGTGGTTGGCACAGGCAGGCCTCCATGCGGTGTGGGTGCGTTGATTGTTACTTGGCCAAATTGCATTATTTCTTTCCCTATAGTGTGCTCCACACCTTTCTCCTATAAAATATAAACAATTCCTTTCTCTAGCGTAAAATAATTATAAAAGAGAAATAAAGCATGAATTTTTTTTTTTTTGGAAAATCATATAAATTTACAACATATAAGTTCCCTCAAACTTATATATTACATGACCTCAGGTGATCTTATGCCTAACTGAGACTCAAATGATATTCATAGCTCTCAAGTGGGGCTTTGTGATTTTCTAACCATATTAAGTAATTGTAATGAGAAAAAGTGTTAATATCGCTTTAGGGTCAGATTATTATTAATCTTTAATGATCTAACATTATTTTTAATTCCCTTCTTTTAAAGCCTAGATAGATCTCAAAAGTCTTAATCAAGTTTGATTGTAATATTTTATCTTTTTTAAGGAATTTTTTAATTCAATTAAATCTCGATCAAATAGCTCAAAAATCTTTTAAATTTTTTGTATAATATTTATGAATTCTATTAAAAAGCTTTTAAGCCTTGTTGATTAGAAAAGTAAAGAGGAACACTTGTAATTTTTCATGCTCAACCTCAAACTTCTTTTAAAAAATTACTAAGTATTTTCTTTAGTTTTTTCTTTTTTATTTAATTCCTTGCACAAAGTTTATTCTTTTTCCTTTTATTTTTAGGCCTAAAATCATCTTTAGTTTTCTTAAGAATTACTATATATGGTTAAGCATATATTCTTAATTATTTAAAATATTTAATCTCTTCCAATATATAATTCTTTAAGACAGCTTAACATGAATTCTAGAATATTAAAATCTACTTGAAAGTTAAGACCAATTAAATTATTTGCGATTAAAAATCAAAGGCTTAAAGTATCTCTTGTTACCTACTCAAATTTTAATTATTTTGTGACTACTTAGGGTTTTGATAAATGTTATTAAAGTGAATTTTTTTGTTATTCGAAAATCAATTATTGCTCCACCCTTTAATGAATATTTACATTCTCAATGAAGTTTTTTATCTAATTTATCAAATTATCAGACTTCCCATTGACCCGACCAACAATTACACAGATGTTTATATTCCTTAATATGCCAAAATTTTGACCCAAATGATATTTAGCGGCTAGTGAGAATAAATATAATATGATAAAAATTAAAGAAATAATAAATATAATATAATAAAAATTAAAGAAATATATTTCTCACTAGGAGTACTTGATGTGCCTAAAAATGTATTATTTTTCATGCTATATTCTATAATGATATTGCGCTTTAAAGGTATGTTTTCTTGTGTTTTTGGTTTTATATACCTAAAATTGAAGAATTTGGAGTGATTGGAGCAAAAGGAACAAAAATGGACCAAAACGGAGCAAACTGGAGCAAATCAGGTCGAACCGAGGCACACTGGAGCCATGGGGACGAAAACTAGACACTTAAGTGTCTGTACCCGGCTCCTAAGCACCCAAAATGGAGCTTAGGCGCCACCCAAATAGAGAGGAGGGCACTTAACCGCCCAAAAATGGTGCTTAAGCTCCAAAAATGGTTTTCAACATATCTTCTAGATTATACATCAGATTTGGATGATTTTTGAAGTGTTGCTTCGTGTGTATGGGGGAATTTGTTGGAAATGATAAAAATAACTTTCTAGAAGGATTTGGGTTGGTTATAAGGGGTTTTGAAGAGGTACTTGAGGCACCATTTGGAAGATTCAATGAAAATGGACATTTTTGAAGAGACACTTAAGCATCTCTTGAAAAAATATAATTAAGGCTTGGAAATGTTTTTAAAAGACTCTTAGACTCTTTAACTAATTGGAAGAGGAGAAGAAGGCTTGGGTGTGAGACCCAAGTGGGGTGACAATGTGAGAGAGAAAGAGAGAGCGTGAGAATTTCTTCGTTTCTTTTCACTTTGTTCTTAGAGAGGATTATAACGAGATTGCTTTTTGTATACAAGGAGAGTTTGATTTCCATCTAAGATAAGTAATTTAATTTTATTTTGATTTGAATCTTTTACTTTGTTTGTATGGTTTTAAAGACTTGTTCAATGAAAAGTTCTTGTTGTTTCTTCATGTGCAGTGAGTAGTTTTCTTTACTCCTCTATCTTGTAATAAATTAGTATGCATGTGTAGGACATAAATTTGAGTAAAGTGAGAATATATTGTGATGATTTTACTTTGCTCTTCTTTTACTTGTAAAATTGATCAACTTGCATGTTAAAATCTGTTGTGAGAACATGTAAAATCCGTGATGGTTTTGTCTCAATCAACTGTGGTAGAATCACATGAGATTTTATGGATGAGAATGTAGTCCATATATTTGAGTGCAAATAAATAGAAAAATAATCTTTATTGTGTGTAAAATTAGAGGATTTTATAGTGACAGGCTAAAGCCTCCTAATTTGGTATATTATTTTAGGTTTTGATGCAAGATGTTAGCCTCCAGGTGAAGGGATAAGAGGGAACTCTAGAGTGAGAGCTAATATCTTCTCTGTCTAGCTCTTCTTCAGAGCTATTCAAACTTTAGATTAACCAATGTTCTTTATAGCTTCTATAGTAAGGGTAAAGAATATAATTGCTCATATTTATCATAATCTCTGTCACTACTTGTTCTACTTTTACACATGTCACTAATTTCATTGCATGAAAAAGAGTACTTTTAATATATTAAACTCGACTTTCTGATTTTCACTAAGTTTTTTACTTTGGGAGTAGAAGTAGTATTGTAGTGATAATTGTAGTATATAATCAAAACTAAACATTTATCAACCTTCCAAGCTAGTGCGTGTTATTCTAGACTATAATTTCTCTTGAAAGCCGCTGTGATTAACTTCGATCTCTGTGGGATCGATATTTGAGGCTTAATCAAAAAGTCCTATATTACTTGATAGTGACACGTATACTTGCGTAGAATCCCTACTATTTAAAAATATAATTAAAATTTACTTTGCTTGGGATCAAGTTTAGGATCAAGTTTTTGGCACCTAGTGGTGCCAACTTCATAAATCATTACATATAAAAAATATCGAGATCAAGTTTTTGGCGTCGTTGCCGATGATCACAACGATTGATCTTGACTTTTAGGAGAATTTTAGTTGAAGTAATTTGGTTTAGACTTGGAAAATTGTAGTGTCGTAAAAACTGTTTTTGTGTGAAAAGTGTTTTTCTTGTAAGAAAAAGTGTTATGAAAAACTATTTGTATGAAAAACAAGGTGTTTCTTAAAATATTTTGTTGTGTTGAATATATTTTTTTGTTTTATTTGTTCAATTGTTAATGTATTATTTATTGTGTTGCATATGCAAAATAAAGAATCTGCAGGGCTTGTGCATTATGATCCCGAGTTAGAAAAATTGAAAAAAATAAAAAAAAAAACAGAAAGGACTTGAAAAACTAGAAATGGAAATGGAAAACATTTAAAACAATAACTTGAAAAATCATCATAAATCATTGAGGGATTATGTAAGTCCTATGAAATATGAAATTGACTCGGAAAAAATATATATTTTTCTGTTTCCATGTTAAATGCCACATCTAAAGCATGACACTATTTTATTTCCTCTACTATGTTACCGACCTATCACCATAGTGAAGTGACAAGAGATAGAGCTATTCTGAATTTCTATATTCAGAATAACAGAGATATAAATGTGGGGAGAATCATTTTTAAGAATATATTGACCACGACAAAGAGTGAAACAAGTGGAAGTCTAGGACATTCTGGCCTCATTTATGTACTTTGCCAACTTTTTGGAGTGGAATCTGGAGATGATGAGGAATGGGTTTACCCTATGAAACCCATTAGTAAAGAAAATTTGAAGACTTATGAATCCCATGAAAAATGAAGAACTAGGAGTAGAAGTCAAGAACCTTCTACCAGTAGAGATATTACCTCTAGTAGTTATGACATTCCTCCTTCTAGTTTCCCTACCTTGATCGATTTAATGAATGAATTGACCTTGCAGCGAAAGAGTATAGAGTTAATAAATGAAAGGATTAGAGGTTTAGAACGTAGACATGATTATGATACTGAGTACCTTCAGAGACATTCAAATTTTGAGATAGCTTACTACGAAGCTCATGCCTGACACTCAGAGGTCAGTCTGATGTTAGTTTTCTTGAATGCCCCCGATATACTCAGTATCAGCCGAATCCACCTGCTGACGAAGGAGATAAAGACATAGTTTGGGATTTTGACATTTGATAGTAGTTGATGTACCTATACTTTTACTTTTATTTTTGTAATTTTTGTAATATAAATGGATGTTTGTGTGTGTTGTACTTTCATTTTTATTTTTATGTTGTAATTGGATAATTTTAATCATTGTTATAATTGTTGGTGTGGTAGTTGAAATTTGATAAACTGTAATGTAATGTAATTTTTATTTTGCATTTTAATTGTAATTGTTTTGTTTAGTTTGTGGATGTGATAGCAAAATATTGTGTTTTCTTTAATGCTTAGTTTTGTACTTATTTCAAAATTTAATTACCCAGTAAATTCTCTAATGATTTATATGTATAGAAAGCTCCTAATGTTACAAACCAGGTGAAGTTGAAATTTTGAGGATTGCAAAAATTTCAGAATGATGAAAATACCTAAAATACTGAGGTATGATTTATATTTAGAATTTTCTTTCCACCTGTATTATTTCATATTGAAAATTTTAAGTTTTGGGGAGGGAAGAAAAATATTAACTATTAGATGTTCTCTATTTAAATATTTTAAAAAATTATTAATATGATTTTATGTAGTAAATTTAATTTAGGTAACTATATTTTGTAGAGATTTAAATATTATGGTAGATTTAAAGGAATATTTTTGTAATGAAAATTAATTTTGTAGATTAAGATATTTTGTATAAGAGAATAAGACTATAGTTAACTATTTAAAGTAAAGGAAACTATATTTTGAAGTGTTTAGAATCTGGAAATTCATTTGAGAAGAAAAAATTGGGGCTTAATGATGAAAAAGCTATGAAATATTTATAAGGTAAAGGAATGCTTTGAGTTTCAAATTTAATGAAAGAAAGATGATGTTCAAAATCATTAAAGGCTATCCAGATATAATAATCCTCACTTAAAAAAGGAAAAAGAAAGCATTGACAACAATCCCTGAAAAGAAAAGAAAAATATATATGATTGAAAAAAATCCAAATGAAAAAGAGAAAAGAAAAGAAAGAAAAAAAAATTAAAGTGAAGAGACGCTTGAGAAGATGCCTAATAAAATATTTGCTTCACTGGACCTACATAAAGGGAAAACCTAAATACATTCCTAAACTTATATTTATGTATTAGATCGTTTACTAGTACTGCTCTCATGAAGTTCATATCATTTAAATATTCTAAGTGACTTGATATTACAACATATAGTTATTCTTGAAATGAATAGAAGACTAGAACTCTTAAACTTGATGACGAGATATTTTTTTAGCTACGGAGTTAATTTAATTACTTAATTTTTTCTAAAAATCTCACTATGGTATCTACTTAGATAAAACTTATAGTATTTCTGAATTAAAACTTTACTACCATAGATCATAACTTTTATATAGTACTAAAATTACTTGAGGACAAGTAATAGTTATGTTTGGGGAATTTTGACCAAAGGAAAATATGTTGAGATTTTCATACCTATTTTACACTATTTTTGATGATAATGCATTTTAAAGAAAGGTATTTTTGATGTTTCATTGCAGGAATGATGAATTAGAGTCATTGGAGCAAAAAGATGCAAAAAGGAGCAAATTTGGAGCGAAAAGGACCAAAATGTGAAGATTTGAACTAGGGCAGACGAGCTTAACGACGCCGACGGAGAGAATTTCTTGAGACTCCAGATTTAATAATTTAGAAGGCCCGCCGACGGCACCCTTGAAGCCGCCGACGGCGAGATCGAGAGTTATGTCAAAAAGTGCATTGAATGTGGACGATTTTTGGAGGGATGCTTAGGCAACTCTTGGGAAAACTCATCCACATCTTTAATGAAAAGACTTTGACCAAAAATAGGAAGAGGAGGCTCAAGAGTAAGAGGTCCTGGAGGTTAGAGAGGTTCCAGTAGTGTGTAGAGAGTTTACTTTAGAGTCTAATTGTGAGGAATTNTTTAGATCTTTTACTAGTAGTGTTCCCAAGAAATTCCTATTCTTTGGATATTCTAAGTGACTTAATATTGCAACAGATAGTCATTTTTGAAATGAATAGAAGACTAGAACTCTTAAACTTGATGACTAGATAATCTTGTGGCTACAGAGAAAAGAAAACTAGAACTCTTAAACTTGATGACTATATAATCTTGTGGCTACAGAGTTAATTCAATTACTTGTTTTTTCTCTGAAAATCTCACTATGATATGTACCTATAGAGTTAATTTAATTACTTGAATTTTTTCTAAAAATCTCACTATGGTATTTACTAAATAAGACTTATGCTTGAAATTTTTTTGAAAATCTTACTATAGTATTTACTTAAATCAAACTTATAGTATTTCTGCATTAAAACTTTACCCAAATTTTTTTTGAAAATCTCACAATGATATTTATTTAAATCAAACTTATAGTATTTTTGAATTAAAAGTTTACTACAATAGATCATAACTTTTATATAATACTAAAATTACTTAAGGAGAAGTAATAGTTAAGTTTGGGGGATTTTGACTAGAGGAAAATAAGTTGAGATTTTTATACCTATTTTATACTATTTTTTATGATATTGCACTTTAAAGAAAGTTATTTTTGATGTTTTGTTGCAGGAATGATAAAATAGGGTCATTGGAGCAAAAATATGCAAAAAGGAGCAAATTTGGNTAGAAATGATGAATTAGGGTCATTGAAGCAAAAATATGCAAAAAGGAGCAAATTTGGAGCGAAAAGGACCAAAATGTGAAGAATTGAAGTAGTGTGCCGATGGCGAGCCCAACGGCACAGACGACGAGATTTTCCCGAGACTCCAGAATTATATCACTTAGAAGGCTGCCGACGACGCCCTCGAGGCCGCTGACTGCGAGCTCGGCGGTTATGTCTAAATAATTATTGGATGAGGACGAATTTTGGAGGAGTGCTTAGGCAACTCTTAGGAAAACTCATCCACATCTTTAAAGAGAAGACTTTGGCCAAAAATAAAGAAGAGAGCCAAGAAGGAGACTCAAAATTGAAGTGTGAAAAAAGTATAGAGAGTCTAAATTGTGAGGAATTGATCGAGAGATTGTAAGAGTGGAGGGAAAGTGAGAGATTTCTTCCTCCTTGCCGCTTTGAAGAGAAATTCTGTGTGCTGTAAAGAAAGGAAGAGATTCAGAGGAACTTCGAGGAGAGTTCTTGGGGAGAGATTTCTGTGTGCTGTAAAGAAAGGAAGAGATTCAGAAGAACTTTGAGGAGTTTGCTTGGGGAGGAATTCAAGATAAGTGTTATTTACTTGTTGTAGTTTGTATGACTTCACTTTTATATATGAAATTCAAATTTTGTTATGTCTTTTCCATGAGTTCTGAGTAGTTTTCTCTTTCTTTCTCCTTGTCTTGAGATTTATGAAATGGTGATTTGAATTGGTTGAGTCATGAAAATGTTAAAGAAGTTGTGATGATCTTTTCACTTCGATCTAAATTTACTTTCAATCTGGCCAATTGATTTCTTAAAATATGTTGAGTTTTACAACTAAAGTGAAGAATACATCAAAGATTCAGGGAGGTCAAAGCCCTTGGAAGTTGGGTGCAAATTAATAGGGAAATAAAATTATCAGGAGTAGAATTGGAGATTTTAGAGTGACAGACTAAAATCCCCAATTTGATTCTATCGTTTGAGTGTTGAAGTGTAGATGTTAGCCCTCAGGCGAGGGGAACATAAGAGCTCCAAAGTGAGAGTCGGTATTCTCCCAGCCTAGCCGCAGATTCAGTAAAGAAGCGTAGGATCAGTCAATGTTCTTTATGTCTGGACAAAGGGTAAAGAATATGTATGCTCCTATTTGGCACAATAAAATTTGAACTGATTCACTTTTTTCATTCACTATAATTTCTTAACAAGGAGAATGATGTTTTCTTATATATTGAATATCACATTAAAAACTTTATTATTATAATTAGTTATTTAAGAGTTATCAAAATTACAATTTTATTTAAATTGTCTATTAGTGACAGATAAGCAATTTGAATCATATTGTTGTGATTAAGTATTGTTTTTCTAAAATCTTAGCTCATAGTTCTAATATTACTCCCTGTGGGATCAATAGCTAGGACTCTATTAGAGCCCTATATTACTTGACTGATACGTATACTTGTGTTGATAAGTGTGACTTTACCATTATTAAGTATTTTATATATACATCTTTATCGAATCCGTAACCGTTATTAAGTTTTTGGTGCCGTTGCTGAGGAATTAAATCTTTTAGCAACATTATTAAATACTTGTATTTTTAAGCATATATAAAGTTGCAGTCATAGCCCTTCTTTTCTCGATGGCTGACCACATCCATCAGGGGACCCTCAAAGTCTACATCGACTTAACCGAAGCCCATGTCAAAGTCTATGATGCCGCTCTGTGGTGCTCTTTTCTCGTTAAGTGTGACCATCTTTGAAAGTAAAAATTAGCTTCTTTTCTATCATTTTGTCTGCAGACGACAACAAAAACATTAGTGCACTGAAATTTAGCGGGACCAAGAACAAAATAAAGTATTTTTTAGACAAAATTTTAGTTTATATCGGTGAGAGAATCATTTATTTATATATATATGTTTTGTTTAATTTAGTAAAATATAAAACTTAAAAGTAGAAAGAAGAAAATTAAAGTATGTAACTTCAAAATCCCTGACGTTTGGCCAAATTTATAACCCCAGAACAATCAGATATTCAAAATTTCAATTCAAATAATATTAAGTTGCATAGTATGTCTTCAAGTATCGTCCGTTGATTGACAACATGGTTCTTTCTCCTAAAAAGTCCACCAGCTGGTAGGCTCCCCCTGAGTAGACCTTTTCTACAACAAATGGTTCTTCCTAAGTTGGCTCAAATTTTCTACCTATTTTACGGCGTGCAAGAATAGGTCTTTTGAGAACAAGTATGAGATCACCAATTTTGAATGTCCTTGGGCAGACCAATTTGTGATAAGCTTGTGTGATCCTTGCTTGGTAAAGCTTCAGATGTTGTTGTGCTTCTATTCGCTTTCCTTTAATACTTTCCAATTCTTCAATTCTGAGTTTTATACTTTCTTCTATTGTAAGTTGATTGGCGACAGTGACTCTGAGAGATGGTGTCTGAACTTCTAACGGTAGTACGGCCTCAGACCCGTACATTAGCATGTAGAATGTGCCCTGAGTGGGAGTCCTAAACATTTTCTGGTTGGCCCACAAGGTTTCTAATAATTTGTTATGTCAATCTTATTTGTTTTCTTCCAGTGTCTTCTTCAAAATGTATACCTATTTTTTTGTTGACGGCCTCGGCTAAGCTATTTGCTCTGGGATAGTAGATCGTAGAGTATCTTCAGTCTATCCTGTGTCGTTTGACGAAATTGTTGATTTTGATGCTTTTAAAGGTTATCACATTGTCAGAAATTATTCTGTGCGTAACTCCGAAATAGTAAACAATTTGGCTTTTGAAAATTTGAAGGAAGTGATGTGTTGCAACCTCTCATAATGGCACTGCCTCTGGCCATTTGGAAAAGTAATCCGTAGAGGAGAGAATAAATTTGTGTCCTTTAGAGGATGGAGGGTCTATCAGACCTATTATGTTCGTGCCCCAACACTTGAATGGTCAAGAGGTGATGGTTGAGTGTAACACATTCGGATATTGGTGCAAGACCACCCCATGCACTTGACACTAGTAACATCTTCTAGTTATATCCATGCAGTCGGACATCATTGCCGACCAATAATATCTGAGTCTTTTGATCTTTATTTTCATCTTTGGCCCTGACTGGTGAGTACTACACAATCTGGCATGTTCTTTTTTAACAATATTTTGTGCTTCGGCTCTACTTAGACATTGTAGCCACATCTAATCGAACGATCTTTTGTAGAGGACATCGCCTACCAGGGCATATGACATAGTTCTTTTTGTAATGTGATGTGCGGCTGACTTATCTTATGACAACTTTTTAGTTTACAAATATTTCATTAATGGCTTACGCCAATTTTTGTTGATATTAGCAACCACAATCATCATTTCTTCTTTCTTTCGAGCTTGAGTAAACTATCAAGGTGGATTCGAGATAAAACCTATCTTCCTTATCATGGAATCCTCCCGGGGACACGCCAATTCTTTTGCAAGTTTTGTCAGAGCATTAGCATAGGCATCATCTCCCCAAGGAATCCAGTAAAAAGTTACACTAGGAATCTGCTCCAGCAGCTTCAACGCGTATTGGTGGTATTCTGCTAATCTTAGCTCCAAAATCTTGTATTGTCTGACGACTTGTTTGATGATGAGTTGTGAGTTGCTATAGATGTCAATATGTGTTCTATCCATAAAGATTTCCAACTCCAACCCGATAATTAAGGCTTCGTATTCTGCTTCGTTGTTGGTGCATGGCTGTGTCAGGTGATAGGAGAATCTCAGCATGCCCTTATTTGGTGTGATGAAGATCAAACCAATTCCTACTTTACCTGGTATAATTGTTCCTGATTTTTTGTCCTTTCTGGATGATGAAGCTCCATTGAAGTACATCTTCCAAAATTGCGCACTGGAGAAGTTCATCTGTAATACTTGCCCATCTGGTAACTCGTCATTAAAAGGGGACCTAGCTGAAAGTGTGTGTATAGCGAGAAAATCTGCTAAAATTTGTCTCTTGATAGCGCGGAGGGGAACAAAAGTTATATCAAATTTTAATAAAATCATTGACCATCTTGCTAGACGTCCAAAGAGTGTTGGTCGAGTCATTAAATATTACAACGGGTTAACTTTCGAAATAAGGGTAATTTTATGAGAAAGCATGTAATGTCTAAGCTTCTAGGCAACAAAAATCACAGCTAGACAATGTTCCTCGATAAGCTGATACATTATCTCAGTTGGCATTAAACAAAGACTCAAGTAATAGAGTGTGTTTTCCTTACCCTCGTCATTGATTTTGACTAAGAGGGCTCCAAGAGAGTCATCTAAGGCTGTGGTATAAAGTATCAACTATTTTCTCGAAATAGGGGCTGCCAAAATATGAGGTGTCATTAAATATTGTTAAACGTTCTCAAAAACTTGCTGGCATTTCTCTTCCCAAATGAATTTGGTGTCCTTTTTAATTAGTGTTGAGATGGGCTGACACCTACCTGAGAGATTAGAAATAAAGCATCTCAAATATGTCGAAATGAACATAATTGTTTCAAGATTATAGGAGGAGGCATTTTTAAGATAACTTTAGTCTTATCTGCGTAGATCTCGATTCCCCGATAATGGACAATGTATCTTAAAAATTTCTCAGAGGTAACGCCAAATGCGCACTTTAAGGGATTCATCTTAAGATTATATTATCGTAATCGTTTGAACACAATCCTCAAATTGTACAAATGGCCTATTTTGTTTTTACTTTTGATGACCAAATCATCCACGTAGCATTACACTTGGTTGTCAATGAGGTCATCAAAGATCTTCTTCATAGCTCATTGGTATGTTGCTCCGACGTTCTTCAATCCAAATAACTTCACTATGTAGCAAAAAATTTCAATCGGCGTTTTGCATGTTGTAAGTGTTGCATCTTTAGGAACCATCTTAATTTGGTTGTACCCTGAAGATCCATCCATAAAGGAAAAAAAATTCATGTGTCGAAGCAATATCCACCATCATTTCTGGTATTGGCAATGGAAATTAATCCTTTGGACACGCTTTGTTCAAATCCCTGAAGTTGACACATACATGGATTTGTTCATTATTCTTCTTAAATGGCACAATTTTAGCTAACCATGTGGGGTATATCTCTTCTCTGAAAAAGTTAGCATCTATTAATTTCTTTACAATGACAATGACTTGCTGCTCTATTTCGAGGTGCATTCTTCTTGGAGCTTGTTTTATTATGGTCATATCTTTGTCTACCCCGAGTTTATGAACCGCAACCTCTACTGACAGTCTTGGCATTTCATCATAACTCCATGCAAAGCAAACTTTGAATTATGTTAACAGTTTGATCAACTCTAAAGATTCTTCATCATTGAGTAGAGAACTTATAAATGTAGGTCGGAGCTGCTTTTCCATCCCGAGGTTAATTTCCTTCATTTCATCAATAATTGATTTGATTTCTTCCTCAAATTCTAGCGAGACATTTTCTATTAGTTGATCAGTAGAGTCATCCTCCACATCGAGGAAATCCTCTTTTGAACCACTAGTAACAACCATTCAAAATTATGAGTCATCAAATGGTCGGAACGTACTAAATCTGAGACCCTCTTTCGAGTTTGGAGTTCGACTTTTAACATCCCATAATTTTTCAAAAAGTTGTAATTTATCTTTTGGCATTTGTTTTGGCAAATATCTCTTTGAATTAACTTTTGTACACAAGGAAAAAAGTAACCAAAAGGCAATTCCATTAATTCATTAGGATCTTCATCCAAATTTACATGATTTTTATGATTAGTAAAAGTAGAAGCACGATAAAACTTGAACGGCTTTGAACTAGTGCTACGGACCTCCTTGAACTCTAAACTCTCAACCTTTTGAAGGAGAATCGGAGTAAGGGTCATGGTGCTCACATAGTGGTTTATTTGATCATACATTGTCTCATATACACCTTTCTCCGTATCTTCTAAGGATATCTCGTACTGAGCTTTATTCTATTTTGCCATCATTATTTCATCTTCAGAACTTTCTTCATCATCAATGTTGATGGTCGGCCTAGCCCGTTTTACAATCAAGTTGGTTCTTTCTCGTCCACGTCCCAGACCTCGACCTCGGGTACATGAACTAGAAGAACTCCCACCAACTTTTTGCAAAAGAGTGGTGGAAGCTCGCTGAAATGGAGCTGAATGGCCTTGCTATTGTAATTCTTTTGAATCTTCTACTTCATTTGCCACAATTTCACGAGAGAAGATAGTTTTCTTCGAAGGCGCGTAGTAGGAAACATCTTTATGAATGCAAACTTCATGAACTGAAAAAGGTTGTAAATCTCCCTTGATGGAATGTTCTTGTCCTTCCTTGTAATAACTAGAAGAACTCCCACCAACTTTTTGCAAAAGAGTGGTGGAAGCTCGCTGAAATGGAGCTAAATGGCCTTGCCATTGTAATTCTTCTGAATCTTCTACTTCATTTGCCACAATTTCACGAGAGAAGATAGTTTTCTTTAAAGGCGCATAGCAGGCGGCATCTTTATGAATGCAAACTTCATGAACTGAAAAAGGTTGTAAATCTCCCTTGATGGAATGTTCTTGTCCTTCCTTGTAATACTTAATGCACTGGTGTAGAGACGTGAAACCATGTTGTGTTCATGAATCCACATCCGACCCAGTAGAGCATTAAAAGAGATCTCGGCGTCGATGATATGGAATTTAGCAGTTGGTACTAGTTCTCCAACTTTCATAAGTAATGTAATTGATCCAAGGGCTCTGTCTCCCTTTTAGTTGAATTCTATTAGCATCATTTTATTGGTTGTAAGCTCTTGAGCTTCAATGTTCAAATAGACCAATGTCTGTAGGCTCATTAAGTTGAGGGATGCCCCAGGATCTACCAAAACTCTGGAAAACACAAATCTGTCGATGTTAACGGAGATATAGAGTAAACGATTATGGTCGGCGGTATCGTGCAACAAGTCTTCATCTGTGAAGGTTATTCCAGGTTGTTCTTTCAAAGAGCAAACTTTATCAGAGGATGTGCTGGCCAACTCGGCTAAGAAAATCTCTAGGTCAAGCAAAGTTGTAACCAGAGACTCTCTCTTCTCCTTCGAAAGGATTAGAGCATCGTAGATGCTCAATTTGGCTGACAACTTCCTAAGATGAGCTAGCGCATTGTAATCCACTTTGTATGGTCCTCCAATTTTCTCTTGGTTATATGTTTCTTCTTCTGAAAGAGGTGGAGGTAGCTCTTATTGAGTTACTAGTTGCTTTCCTTTATCCGTCGGAGCTGTTCTCGGAGGTAATACTCTCCCACTCCTTAAGTTCACTTATGTAATTTCTTCTTCTTGAGATACCATAGGCAAATCTTTTGATATTTCTTCTTTATTGGAAAGATCTAAGTTGATAGCAAGTGGTGTACCGTGGCACTTGAGGATTGGTTCCTCACTCTAGGCACTGTCGTAAGTGGTATTGTCAATGTCTTCTTCAGTCTTGTTAATGAGTTCATCAGACTCGAGCATGATTTGAGAATCATTTTGGGAATCGAGATCAAAGTTAGATTGATCATAATCGATTACGTTATCATTTAAAATAGTTAAAATGTAGCCGAAATCATAATCATTACATTCATAAGACCCCGGAGGGACAAAAACATAATCATACGAGGTCAGGGCTCGAAGAATTTCTTCCCCAAATCTGAGACAACTAATCTAGCAGAGGCAACCCCTATCCTACCCCAAGTGATATCAGTCTTCATGGTGGTATTCTTCTTCTTCTTCTTTGATGGTGACAAATCTTTTGGCGAAATCTTCATCTCTGGCTTGGCAAGCTGAAGACTATGAACGGAAGCTTATCTCAAAGCATTATGAATTTGGTTTAGTATCCTCTTGGACGATTTGCTCCAGACTGTACTCCATCCATCTTTTTCGGTATACTGGTCAATCGGAGAGATTGGCTCAGCCAAAATCATATTTATAGAATCTTTTCAGATTCTTTTAAATATTCTTTCGGGATCGTTATATTCCCTTCCTTAAGATTTTTCTCAATTCAATCCTTAAAGATGAAACAATCCTTTATAGTGTGTCCAAGCAATCTGTGATAAAAGAAATAATTTGGTTGATCTTTCCTATCGACCTCTTCGGGTTTCTTTGGATCTGGTAATCAGAACTCAGGCTTCTTCAGCAGACTTCTGAAGATTTTGGGTATGGCTTCATTTTTGATGGAGTACACCACTTTCCCACGTTCCACAATGGACATTTCCTTATTCTCTGTTTGGTATGATCCTCCCTGAGGTGGTTGCTGGCTAGACTGGCCATAATGTTGTGTCTGTTGTTGAGAATGCTGCGATGATGACTGACAAGAATTTTCTACATGTATCTTCAGCGATTACTTTCCTTTATTGACTACTGTCACAGTTCTGGGCTTCTTTTCAAATACTCTGGTCGTCTTGAACTTCTCGATTTTCTCATTAGAATCCATATGTTTGGCTTCTTTTTGAAGTTTGCTAGTTTTACTGATTAGCTTCTCAAAAAATTTAATGGTGAGTCCTTTGAGAATGAAAGCTACCGGCCCCTGAATGCTTTTTAGTAAGATCTCAATCGCTTGATGTTCTTGTAGCTGAGGTTCACATTTCATGCTAAGGTTTCTCCACCTCAAAATGTAGTCCACTAAAGTCTCATTAGGCTTTTGCTTCTGTACTACTAGATCTCCAATAGATACATGATGTTGCGTTCCGAAAAATTTTTTCACGAACAATTGTTCTAGCTCGGCAAATTTCTTGACTAATCCATTGGGCAGTTCAACATACCAATCAAAAGAGATCCCTGACAGGCTGTTGACAAACTGTCAAAAGAGTAAAGCTTCATTTTCCTCATGTGTTGCCACAACTGGCTTGAAAATGTGTTATATGTTGCCTAGGATTTCCAGTCCTGTCAAATATCTTAAAGTTTGGCCACACAAAACCCTTAGGGTAGGGCACAACATTGAACTCCTCCGGGTAAGGTCTTCACTTGAAAATCAATATACCACCCTTAGATTGAGCTAAGGACTCCAGAACTTGCTCGACCATTTACTTAAACTCTTTTTGTGGCATGGCGTTTCATATAGAATCTTTTTTTTGTTAATCATCTCTATTTGCCGAGGCAACTTCCCTCCTTTTATCTGTGATATGTATAATCTCCAGTTGATTGACTTCTGGAGAGGCTAACTAAGGTGGTTGAGACTGTCCCTGAGCTGTGGCCATGGCTGTCATGGTAGCGGCTACCTCTTCCATTCTTTTCTCCATTTTGATGATTTTCTCATCCCCTAGGAAAGCAGCCCTACGCAGCTCATCTACAACATTCTCTTCAATGAGAGGTTGAGCATCACACGCAGATGCATCGACTTTAGTCTCAATGACATGGATGTTCGTGAAATCATCCTTGAGGTAATCATTGAAATCAAAATCTTCATCATCATCATAGATGGAAACTCCATGTTCTCGGGCCAACTTGAAAATCTTGATCATGAGCTTTTCCACCTTTTCTTCAATTATTGATTCTTGTAGCATCTTGAGATCCGCAGGGCTTTGTTGGACATCCTCCACTTGCTCATCCATCTCGTTAGCAATCGCTGCGATAATGTCAGATACTTTGGATCCTTGATTCATTCTATGATCCTGCCCTGTGGGCTTATTGGACCATATCGGTACAGCGAAGTTGGGTACCCATACCTTTTTCTTTGATGGTGATGTCTTGGGACGGAGTGTCTCAGCAGAAACATCAGCATGTCGAAGAGAAGTATGCTCCCCATAGTGCAGACCAGATACAGTACTTGGTAACCTCTTCGTCTTTCCCTTCAAAACTTTAAGAGCATCCTTGTAATCGATAATCGATAGAATTCTTGGACCCAAATGTGACTTAATCGGTTGACGACTCGCGTGTTTAGTGACAATAGAATCGATAGCAACAATGGTGGTATCAACTTTGCTTCCCAAGCGGAATCAGACAAGAATGCGAGTAGGCAAAGTTTTAGTTGATTTACGAGATCATCTAGTAGTTATTACGTCTCTTAGAATTCCTTTATCATGTGAGGGGATACTGCACATCCCACTCGTTTGAGTAACTCGCCAACTGAACAATCTTCTTTGGCAGCTAGGCTCTGAAATATTGAACTGACACAGGTGATAGGAGCATGCTTCTTCTTCTCCCCACCATGTCTACGAGGTGACGGTAAAGTAGCAGAGATCTTGTTGATACTTTCGTACCCATTAGTATCCATTAATGGATGGAACCTACTCCCTTGTAGAATTGGATAGGTCTCCAGTAATCCTGACTCATCCTGGTAATGAACGTCATCAACATGTACTTCCTTAGAAATCTAGGCTTCAGTAGCCCTCCCTACCTTCCAGCTGTGGTTTCTCATTTGAGTTCGGGTTAACGGTGCAGTCCTCAAACTCGATCCGATTTCAAATACTGATGGCGGGACAACCAACCCTTCAGTCGAGTCTTCAACGATCATAACTTCCTTTCCCTTAACAGAAACGGGAATAACATGCTTAGTAGGTTCCATGGTGGCAGTAGTCTTGACCTTCTTTTAAGAAGGGAAGTCCTGAGGGTAGTTCGGGTTAAACTCGGCAGATGGCTCTTGAACCTCTAGAGTAGCGATCTTCATCACGAAGAATAGGGCTTTTCCGATAACGACCTGGAGATCTTCAAATCCTGCTCCAAACTTGATGGTGGGAGCAACATTACGGGCACTGTGGCTGGTTGACAGCTTACAGGAAAAAGTGAGCATTGGGAATGCCATTGCAGCAGCTTCAAAAAAAAGAAAGCTTTGGGGTTACCAATTTGGACAAAACCTCGTAATCTTAGTGTGAGCACTAAAATTAAGAGAGGTCGATCTGTAGACTGGGTAAGTTTTATTTAATTTGTGGAGATTTTAAGATTTTAGTAGAAGTAGTTTGAAAATAGAATGATTTAATTAATATAAGAAAAATTAAAGAGCAAGCACAACACGACACAATATGATTTAACTTGCAAAATAGCAAATCAAACACGAGAGAGAAAAAGTGAAGTTCAGGACCCAGTGCGGGACCGACTTTACAACACACAATGCCTTGCTGGAACTACTCCATCAACACACTTATTGGGGGTCCGACCCCACACAAAGATTAAAAAGTCCTTAATGAACTCCTGAATCTCTCTGTTCAAAGGTGGTTGAATAGACGATCCTGAAGTCCAAAAGAGTTGATCGTGCTTTCTGAAGATAGAAATGAGTGAAGCATGCCAACAGAAGAAGGGTAATTTGGTCCAAGAGGGACGTTGACACATTACCGATGTATGAAGATAATATTTCTTGATTTAAATGGAGAGAGAATTTAATTGCCTCAGTGGAGTCGCTAGAAGCAGTAGGCCACCAGAATCAAAATCCCGTCGCCTTCTTCGGAAAGACATATATATATATATATATATATATATATAAGTTTAGAAAAATATGAAATCAAACCAACCCCATATTTTTCATAGTTTAAATAAAGAGTATTGTACCTCAAATCTTGTATCTATCATAAAAGAAAACACAAAACTTGAGGGTGAGGCTCAATCAGATAAATTAAGAAATGTATGACATCCGTTTGGTCTCTGAAAATCATTTTATTTGCTAACAAGTTCTCCTACTTAATACAAATAATTAAATAGAGTTTATATTAAGCTGGGTTAGAAAAAGCTTCCTATAAGGTCAAGCCCATATAGCTAATTACATCTTAAATGACCAGTCATCCAAGAAAACTATCAATAAAAATTAAGGAATATTATCATTGAAGAGGTCAAAAGGATAGGACTTTTCAATGAGATTGGACAAAGAGGTGTGAAAAAGAGAATGACTCAAATTTGGAATATTTTGTTGTAGAGTCCAAAGGAGGAAGAACTAGGGGATGTTACGGATCCTGAGAAAAACCTCGGTAACCTTCCAAGCTATCCTAATTTTTTGCTTCAGTTTTGAGGAGAAATTATTCAAATATTTTATCCTGCAAATTTTATTTAATTAGGGCTTACATTTGTGTGAAAAAATCACATGAATAGCCTAAAATATGTGAGGATTTAGGTCGTGACGAACGACAACCTCAGAATCCTAAAACGAGTTAGAGCTTATATTGTGTAGCAGGGCTATACAAAAGCCTAAAGGTGAGTTGAGGATTTATGTTGCACTAGGCAGACAACCTCAAAATTCTTTGACTTGTTTGTTTAATTCTAAGGAAAGATATGTTGTTGTAGATCCTCTTGTTGTTGAAGATGGTCGTGCTGCCAACAATGCTAGCTCCAAGCTCCTCATCGCGATGAGTTTAGGTTTTCTAATGTGTCAAGTTATAATGTCAAATCATATGTCCCTATGATTATAGTTCTTTAAATATTATGGGGCATGTTAAAGATGATTAGAGAGACACCAGTTAGGATCCTACCATTCCCTCATTCGGTCACCATTATTTTCTTTCGGATTCACTTAGTCCAAATAAATATACTAAACTCAATTTAATGAGTTTCATACTTTCATTTAGATCGTGGGAAATCTCGTTAGCAACTGTAGGTTACCTCCTTCAAGGGATTCGCGTCATTCAATTGAGACATTTTAATTTAGTTACAATTGTTGTTTTGTGATGTTCGTGATTAAATTTTGAGTTGTCTTATATTTTGATTATTGTGGTGATGAATTTTATCTTGATTGATTTTAGTTTTGGTTTTATTTTTGTAGCTATCCTAGCAATTTTGTTTTTCATGCAAGGTGACAATGATATTTATCATGCAAGCTTGAGACAAGAAGTACAGAAAGATAAATGTATAACTTAAAAGCGTACCTGTCGATTCTTCTCGTTCCACCACCTGAAAGGTTAGTACTTGCAAGTCATGTATATGACTTTGTAAGGAAATTTAAATTGCAGGAGTAGATGAAGGTTTATCTACCAAACCCCAGGTTATGATTTTATTGAAACTTAGAAGATCTTAGTGGATGATTTTAGAACAAAAATATGATAAGTCCAATTTTCCCTTCAGAATGTCCAATAAATTTCAAAGCGCTCGAGCCATGACCCAAGATCACTTTGAAGATCTTTTGAAATATTCCAAGTTCATTCTGGACTTATCATATTGTTCTATTAATCATCTGTGGTTGAGGTGTGACTACTCCGTTGCTAAGTGAAACTTGAAAACTTAATTATCCCAAGGATAGGACACTCGATTAATCAATTGATGTTTCATTTAAGAGTTATATGAGTGAGTGCCCCTAAGGCAAGTTTAGGTCATTTAAGATTGTGGTGCCCATAATTAAAGTAAGGCTTTTAGTGTTTAAAAATGTTAATCACCAATCATGTTATTTTCTAAATCGGATCAATTGAATTTAGACAATGAGCCTAGGTCACTACTAAGCTTTTAACAATCATGATAGGTTAAAATGATGATTATCAAAGTTTTGATTTAAGTGATATGCATTCTTATTAAATAGTCAAATCATCCTCAACTTTGGGCTTAAGAAAAATAAATTATCATCTTTCCGAGTTAAGCCCATCACTTAAGAATCATTTGACTTTAATTGACTTCCAAGTCATGAAGATTAGGAAAGATTAGGAGAGTTATGATTTTATTGATGTTGTGCATGGGTGATGAGTGAGTTTCTACCTTTTAATCCCATTGTGTTTCAATCATCCAAACATATTCATGAAGATCAAAATTTCTCATTTTCTCTTAGTTAATCCTAAATTTTGATTAAGGCACCAAAATTTGGAATGACTATTTTACCCTTGGGGCACTTCACCTCATAACTCATTAAACACAACTCAAATGACTTTGAGGATTTAGAGTGTCATATCCATGAGGTAATTATAACGTTAGAAGAGAATATGTGGGCTTCTCAAAATTTAATTCAATTATTTATTTATATTCAGAAAAGAAGATTCTTTAGAAATTATTTTATTTGACTTTTATAAAATAATGTTTTTATTTATGAGAAACTTATTAAAGGTTTCCTTGGGTCACAGAAATACTTAGAAAAAATTTCATGATTTTTTTGAATTAATTTATTAAAATTACTCTAATGGAAAAATGAAGAAAATCCACTTTTAAGCCTTTAAAATTTATTTTTAACTTAGGAAATATTAGGGAAAATATTTTAATGAGTCCCAAGCGATCAAAGAGCAATTAGGCGCATTTTGAAATATTTTGATATTTTTTAAATTTATTATTATTTTTTTAATTATTTTGAAATTCAAAATAAAGCTTAAAAATTAAGTATTTTCTAAAAAGTAATTTTTTATTTTTCCCAAGTTTCCCTGATTATAAGGAACTCAGAAAGCCACTTTTCATAATTTTCTCAAGTGTATTTAGTTTATTATAATTATTTTTGTACAAAAATATAAGGTTTCTTATAAAATAAACTTTAATACTTGAACTTAATCAAATAATTTTCAAATTTTTACAGTGGCTAAACATGACTTTTATGAACAATTTAGGATTTATTTTGTCAATTTTTTATAAGTATATAATTTACAAAAATAAAAACCAGATATTTACATTTAATTAAGTATAGAAGTTTATAAGATAATTCAAAACATCATGATATTTTTTCTAGACTTCTCTGACCACGAGAAATCTACTAAAATTTATTCCCATAATTTTTCGAATGATATTTTGATTTATATAATTAAAATAGCCAAAATATACACCTTAGCTTGAAAATTAGGGCTAGAAGCATAAAGATTTTCTCTGACCTTGGAAAAATTAGAGAACATATTCTCTGTGATGATGAATAAGCCTTAAAAATTTCAACTCATGGTGAACAACGTTTGATCAAAATGAAATGAAATACTCCAAAGGGTATTTAATTCATTAAAAATTAGGGAATAAGAAAATAATTTTTATTTTTAATCCACATTGTTCTCTTCTATTCACTAAGCAAGTAGGTATTTTATTTTATTTTTATGATTCTTCTATGCAAAGTTATGAATTTTCAAAGATCAGACATTAAAATTAATAAAACTCCCTTATTTATCTACTTATCCATGCGGCGCCACCTCAACCTCATATGCTTCAAAGTCTTCACGCGGTGCTCCGCCATTTGACACTACCAGCCATGTGGCAGCCTCGTCAGCCTACCTTTTTGCATCATCCACTCATTTGGCTTGATCTCATCCGTCCGTTGAATAAACGCGCGATCAGACGTCTCTCAGTCATCATCCCCAAATGACCTAACCCGTGAACCGTTCAACTTAAAACATTATGATCTCGAGCTAGACTCAACCAAATCGCATGGGGTTGGTTTCTAAACCTTCATCTACTCAGGACAAATCTATCCATATGATTAATTAAGTATGAAATCAAGCCATTACAATTGGAGAATCAAAATAAGCTGGGTCTAGGGTTATAGCTCAATACCTTTCTCTGAGTGGGGAGGCCTCAATCAGATGGTTGTGGTAGCTTCAATTGGATCCAATAAAGCTCTAGATGAAGTCTCAAGCCCTGGTGAATTGTCTAAATATGTTTTTGGTCTAGGTGGATTTCAGGTGTTGGTCTAGAGCTAGGTTAGAGGTTGTTTCAGAGGGGGGTTTGATGGGGAATCAACTCCTCTTGCTTTAGGGATGGTGTGTGCACAATTAATTTGAATTACGTGGAATTTAGAGAGATGTCTTGGTTTAAGTTGAAAGTTTGAGCTCAAAATTGGGCTCTCACAATGAGAATCAGAGGGGGAAGATGGCTGGATTAAGCTTAGGGATTCTTGGAGAGTCTCTGGTGAGATTTTGGTAGAGTTTCCCCAAGGATTATGTACTCTCCTTTTTTGGTCCATGGAGGGGCTGATTAAATTGAAGAGCTTGGGCTGGCCACTAGGGACAATTGGTTGGTGCAAAGAGCTGCTTAGGTGGAGGGCTGAGGAGCTCTAAGGAGCCATTAGGATAAGCTGGCTTCTAGAGTTGAAATTGGGTTTGATTTAGGGGTGGTGGATCTCAGTTTTGGCATTTTCCAGCCATTATGCCAACCGACAGAGCCAGGGGTGGTGGTCAGGTGGTCAGATGTGCCAAGGGGATGGCTAATTATGGTTAACCCTCAATGGCAAGCAATGATGGAGAAGATATTTTGGTTAAGGCCCATAAATGGGATAAGATCCCTTAATTTATGAGGCCCTTGTTCCATATCTCACCAAGTTGGTTTAAGGGGGTTTAGCCTGGTTAATTGAGTGTGCTTGGTGGCTGTGGTGTCATCAATTTGGTGGCTTATGCATGACTAGTCAATTTTGGTGCATTGGTTCAATTTGAGTCAAAATTGCTAGAAGTTGGGTTTGGGTTAGGTTAGACATGACATTGAGCTCAATTTATTGAAAAATAATGTGTAGATGTATGTCATGAGGAGTTAAAAAAAGATTTGGAGTGATTTTGAATTGGTTTGGAGGTCCAATTTGAAGGATTTTGACATTTGGTCAATTCGGGGGTGTTGGGTTAGAATTGGGTTTAGATTGGGCTAAGTTCAAATTGGTGGTTCAAAATGGTCTAGAGGAATGTCATAAAGAGTTTTAAACATCAATTGGGTGCCAATTGTGGGGTTAGAACATTCAATTTGGTGGAATTTGGGGACATGGCCAATTTGGGGCAAATTTGAGGATTTTCAATTTGGGTTGAAATAAAATGACATTGAGGCTTCACTAAGGCCAATTGAAGGTCCAATTTGATGTGTAAAATTATTATTAAGAGCTTAGGATTTGAATTGGGGCAAATTGAGTAGGCTATGGGGTTTAATTAAGTGAGATTAGGTCATAGGGCCCAAATTGGGGGTTTTGATTTGGATCAAAATTGAGCTCAAAGCATGGGTAAATTAGGATTGGATTTGGATTGAATTGATGATATGAAAGAATAATTTGAGTTTAGAATTTAAATTCTAGAGTATTGGGGCCAAATTGATGGACATTTGAGGTGGATTTGGGGAAATTGGGCCTTCAAAGGCAATTTGAGGGTTTTGGTCACAATGGTCAAATTGGCCAAATTGGGTTCAATTAAAGTGTCCAAATTAGTTTTGAAGACATTTGAAGTGATTTTGGATGTTTTGGAAAAGTTTTGGGTGCCAAGGTTATTTTTGTAATTTTGGCAAATTTGGGGGTATTTTGGTAATTTTGGTTGGTTTTAGGAAATTTGGGTATTTTTGAAATATTTTGAAAATATTTTTGATCAAATTTGGGTATTTTGGGTGAATTTGGGAATTTTGGCCAAGTTTAGGATTTGGGGGTGTTTAGGTAATTTGGGTGGATTTAGGGGCAAAAGACCAAGTTGGATATTTTTGGTAGAATTGGGGTGTCAGCCACCATGTGTGAGCTATGGACCAATGAAACTCCCATTTTGGTCCTCTATTTACTTGTCTTAGCTAAACCCTAGCCTCTACATGAGTTTCCCAAAAGATCAAGGGATCAAAGTCAACAATTTTAGGTTTAGAGTTGTGAGTGGATATAGGTGATAGTGAGTGAATTAGATCCAGACCAACACCCAGAGTCAACCCTAAGGCCAAGCAGTTCTATGGGGACTCTCCTTGATATCCTCCATAGAGGTTAGGACCAATATGTGGAACTTCAAGTTGAGAAAGGAAGAGTTTAGAATTTCTAATGGTGAGGGTTTCCTTTTCTAATTTACAAGGAATATTCAACAAGAAAGTCCTACGGCTAGACCCTAGGCTACTAAAGAGGGAAAACTAAAGCTCAACCAACAGTGAGGTCAACAAACATCTGTGCCAAACGTGTTTCAATTGTTCTAGTATGATCAAATTTCTCCTTCATCCTCTAACCTAAGTGATCAAAAAGGTAGTTGAGATTTTCTTTTGAAATTATAATACTCCGAAGTTCTCTTTCAATTTTTTTCATTTTCTTCTCCAAAGCTATTGAACTTCCAACTGTATAGGGCATTAATGTTGTTAAAGCATGTGATGAATGATCCAAGATAATATCCAATGCTTCATTTCCATTCCCAATATAGTTTTCATCAATAAGAATCAAGGGCTCCCATGGTAATAATACTTTCTCCCAACTTTCATATGACACTTGAGATTGACTGCAATGTAAAAAAGTTGTAGAAGGATGACCCAATCTATATATAGGCCCATTCATAATAATACCCATAATAGATTTGAAAATAATTAATCCCACATTAATGAGCTTTCCATTTGAATGCAATAGTTTAAAATTGCACTTTCTTTTGAAACTCTACTAATCTTCATGGTAGGGAGTAATTTTGCAGAGATGAAGAAATGTCATTGTTTAGATATTGGATTAAGCAGTGAAGTGGAGAAACTAATGTATCCCTCATCTCTGATTTCCCAATTATCATTTTCATCTGTCAGAAATTGGTATATATCTTGCATCATATCTCTTGTTGGGATAAAATTTGTATAATGACAGGTTGACACGCTTTCTATCATATACAAATCATTAATTCGAGGTGGAGTAAATGGTACAACCTTACCTCAAACAAAGACGACTCCTTGAGTAATTCCATGTAAGTTAGCATAGAATTCATTTACCACTGGTACAACAACTACCGCGGTAGTGTAGCATAAAACTTCCCAACTCTCTCTACTATGATTTTCTCAATCTGTGAACTTGGATTACTCAATCCATGATTGACAAAGCCTCTCTCTTTGATAAGTCTTTTCTTCGTGGTGACATTTTTGTATAATCTCTGTACGTGAAACTGAGAAACTTTCTTCTATTGAAAACTCCATACTTTGAAGTATTTCTGGAATTGAATGCCATGAATTTCAAAATTTGGAAGTTTCTGGTTGTCCAAGGCAGTGTTCATGCCTTTAAAAGTCTGCCAAATTCATCCTGAACGACAGGAAGTGCTCGGGACGCTTTCAACACTCCCGATGGCACTGTCGGCGCCATGGCTTGTGCAAACGAGCGTTGTCAGTGCCCATTCTAGTGCCAGAGGCCAATGTTGTGTCGCTTCGTTTTTTGGTTCAATTCAATTCCAACTTTTCTTATAATACCAATATTTGTCTTAATTTATGATATATAAAATTGTGTAAGATTCAAAAATATTATTATTTTCTAATATATAAAACACTTATTAAACAAAATAGTATGATA
>JXCR01122279.1:695-11698 GCA_002079205.1 Phalaenopsis hybrid cultivar
TATATATATATATATATATATATATATATATATATATATATATATATATATATATCATTAAAATATAAGAAATTTTCATATTGTTTTTGCTTAAAAGCCCGGTCTAACATACTGATTGTTTTCCTGTTTTAATGCAGGAGAATGTCAGGAGGAAGACTGATCTTCACATTCAAGAATGGCATTGGTTTTGCCCTTGATAAGAAAAAAGTTGAAGGAGCGGTGGTTGAATTTGATTTCAACTTTGATCAAATTAAGCTAGATTACGAAAGCTCGGATTTAACCATGGTAAACAAAGATGAGTTTTGCAAGCAGAAGCCTGTGCTAAAATTCAGAAATAAGAATCAATTCGTATCTGAGAAGAAAAGGAAAATAGAAAGAAATGACGAGGTTGAATCTAGCAAAGTTGCAATTATTCAGATGAAGCCAATAATAATGACCTCTAAGGGCGAGCTTGTTGGTGCTACTCCTACTGACGATCAGCCGGAAGGAAAGGCAACACTTACTCGTACGCAGAACAAGAATCGAAACTGCCGTATCCACAAGATGCTAGAACAATTAAAAGAACAAGGGGAGGATAAAGATACTATTGCTCAGATGGCAATCAAATTAAAAGGGAAAACCCCAGATCAACCAGCTGAAATGCCACCTCAACCCATGAAAACTGGAGGAGAGGTGACTTTCAAGGAAAGAGAGATTAAAGAAAGAAGCATGGGAGTTGAACCTTATGTTCCTTAGTTTGTGAGCATGTCACGTCATTTGCAGATCATTCCAGAGCACGAATAGGAGAAATATGAAAGGTGAGAAAGCTAAATTTTGAGCATTTTCAAAGGTTTCAAAGCATGTATGTTAATTAACTTGAAGGGTTAGAACTGCACACCAACGTGTTCACCAGTAGTGAACAAGACGACATTGTAGAACGTGTTCTTTTGGAGCAAGAAATGGGACGTGCTGGTCGGCTAAGGAGAAGGACATATTCTGAGTCGAGAAAATGGAAACGGGGTAAAGGAAGGGTTACGATCCAATATGGTTGATGCTATAATTTTGCCCAAGATAAAGAAGGAAATCCTCCCAGAATAATTCGTCATGATGAGGTTGACCTGTTACCGTCATTCATCAAGAGGATAATTAAACGATTGGTGATCTGGCATATACTCTCAGCAGATTGTATCCCAAACAGTTGTATAGTTAATATCTATGAAGCTGGTGACTGTATCCCTCCGCACATCGATCATCATGATTTTGCAAGACCATTTTGTACGGTATCATTCATAAATAAATGCAACATCATGTTTGGAACAGAAATTCAGATCGTTGGTGACGGAGAATTTTAGAGTTCCGTAGAGATTCCTTTGCCTGAGGGCTCTATTTTGATATTGAAGGGAAACGACGCTGATGTGGCCAAACACTACATCCCTGGAGTGCCACATCTAAGAGTTTCAATAACCCTCAGACGGATGAATGAGGATAAAGTACTATTTTGGTTCAGTCCCGATCCTGAGATCGAGAACTTACGGCCTTTTGAGATGTAAGTTTTTTAAAGACAGCACACCTCAGTATATATCTAGGATAAATCATTTACATTTTTCTAATGATATGTTTGAGGGTGAGGCTAGTCTTTATATAGCCCACTATATCAACACAACTGTTGATGAGAAAATACAGCTAGATAATACACAAGACTGGATTCAATCATGTGTCTTCAGTATTGATGAATGAGGAAATATTTTGATATATGAACTACACAATAATGATTCTAGAAGATGTTTGATTACATGAAATCAAACAACATTGTATTCGATATCAGATGATATTCATGATATGACAGTCTGAAGACAATATACTGGAACTTCTTCTCACAGTTATGAATGCAGATTTGGGCAATTGAGAAAATAAATAAATTTGATTTGCCATAATTCTGAGAAAGGCTAGCGAGCAAAGAACGATTTATAAAAATAAATTTATAAATGAATAATCTTCAAAATGTATATGTATATATATATATATATATGTGTGTGTGTGTGTGTGTGTGTGTGTGTATAAATAATGATCATCATGAAAATTCAAAAGAAAAATTTTGCTTGATTATTCCCTCACGTCACAAATTGATTGTTTCTGTATCCCATCAGGTTTAATTTTTTCTCTCAAAATTTTGTAAAATGTCACATGTTTCGACATTCTTCCTACACACTCTCATTTCGGGGTCAATATCTAAATTTTGATTCCCTCTCTTTGAGGTCAGTACCTAAATTCCGATTCTCTTCTTGAGGTTGATAGCAAAATTTCAACTCTCATTTTAGGGTCAGTACCTAAATTCTGATTCCCTTTCTCTGAGATCGATACCTAAATTTTGATTCTCTTCTCGAGGTTGATACCCAAATTTCAACTCTCATTTTGGGTTCTGTACCTAAATTTTGATTCCCTTCCTCCAGATCGGTACCTAAATTCTGATTCTCTTCTAGAGGTTGATACCTAAATTTTAACTCTCATTTCAGGGTCAGTACCTAAATTCCAATTCCCTTTCTTCAAGATCGATACCTAAATTTTGATTCTCTTCTCGAGGTTGATACCCAAATTTCAACTCTCATTTTGAGGTCGGTACCTAAATTCTGATTCTCTTCTCGAGGTTGATACCCAAATTTTAACTCTCATTTTCGAATCAGTACCTAAATGTCAATTCTCTTTCTTAGGTTGATACCCAAATTTCAACTCTCATTTCGGGGTCAGTACCTAAATTCTAATTCCCTTTCTCCGAGATCAGTACCTAAATTTCGATTATCTTCTCGAGGTTGATACCCAAATTTCAAATATCATTTAGGGGTCAGTACCTAAATTCTGATTCGATTTCTCCGAGATCGGTACCTAAATTTTGATTCTCTTCTCAAGGTTGATACCCAAATTTCAACTCTCATTTCGGAATGAGTACCTCAATTCTGATTCCTTTCGATTAGCTCTTGATTTGGATGTGAGTCCCCATGCTTCCTTCTCAATCTGATCTTTTCGCTACCTCTTGGGTTTAAGGTGAGTCCCGGTGCTTTCCTCTCCAATGTAGCAGACATATTTCCTTTGTCACCACTTAGGTTGGATGTGAGTCCAAGTGCTTTCCATCCTAGCGTGACATATATTCTCCTGTTGTCTCTTAACTGAGATGTAACTTCTCCAGCAGTATTCTGAGTTGTTCTAGTTCCTCTATTTCGCTTAGTTTGGGTATGGAGTTTTACTTATAACCTCGTAATAAATCCTAAGACAACAGATGATGCCTTTGTTCGACTAGTTTCAGCTCGATGTAACTTCCCCAGCGGTATTCCAAGTTGATATAGTCTTTTTTTGTTTCACTTATTTTCTACACCTTCTTCAGAATTAGGGTCATATTTTGATTCCTTTCTCTACACATTCTTTAATTTCATAGCCAAATTCTGAGTATTGCTTTTGCATTTACTTTGAATATCAACATTTGAAATCATTCAAAAATCTAAATCCCACAACAATTTGAAAATTCATTTACTCATTCCCAGCGAAAATCATACTTCACCTCACTTCAAACTTGACATTTGATTTGTCCCAAATATGATTACTTGGAAATTCTTGAGGAATCGGGTTCATCATTTCGGTCAATGCCAATAAGCGCATCGTGCTTGTGTAGCACACTACACCTATTTGGGGTCCATTTGTTGACCTCATTTTGGAGGTCTTCTTTTCCCCTTCTATAGATACCCTAGGATCTAGCCTTAAGATTTTTCTGTTTTGACTCTCTTAGAGGACTAAACTGGGACTCACCCCCCTTTTAGAAATTCAAGTCATTTCCTCACTCTTTGTAGTTTCATATGGATGGTTTTAGATCCTCAATATTTGATTGAGTAGATAGAAAAGCCGACATATTGAAGCTCAAATCGAGCTCCTATAGAAATTTGAAAGACGTAGGTGGACACCTTGGGGCTTACGTTGATTGACTTGCCACTGCGGGCTTTGTAATTGACTTTGGTTGTTGCTCATGCGTAGACCGATCAATATCTTCATCATAATCGTTAAACAGCTCTGATCGGGTCAAAATAATTTCATTTATCGTGCCACATGCGAATCAAAGTTAATTTGACGCGATCTACGATGAATTTGTCCAGATGACTCCAGATGATGAAAAGGACTGCACTATTGTGTCTGGGACGTCAAATTTAAGTAGGGAGCACACCCATTTTGTCAGGGGTCCGAGCGCGAGTGGATCAAACAAAATTTAATATTTTATTAATATTTTCTTTAATAAAATAAAAATATATTTGATAAAGTTTTTTTTTATAAAACATAATCTGTTAAAACCTAAAAATCTGAACTCCCTCGCGCCTCTATTTTTGCCCTATCCGAGCCGTTGACTGTATTGCCAATTTGTCGGTCATCCCTTCCCTTTCCGAGCCTTCGTCACTAGTGGCCTCACCGGTAGCCTCGCCGGTAGCCTATCGTAACGAACTTTCCCGCCTAAACGAGTCTGATAACCTTCCTATTTTGAATCTTGTTGTGTTACTTACCCTTCGAGGGTGATTCTCATCACCATCCCGATGCTCACTGCCAGTGAGCCATTCTCTCATCTCTACCTAAAAATACCCCATGGGAGGAGAAGATGGAGGCGATTTTTTTTTTCTTTGGAGACTTTGGAGAAATATAGTGCTGCAATTTTTAGAAGCGTTCTTTCTTGCAATTTTTCCTCCAAACTTTTTAGTCTTAAACTTTTTAGGCTTTCCTTGTTGTCTGCTACAACATAAATCCTCACATTTTCTCGGGCTAGTTGCATATGACGTGCACATACAAGTCCCAAACATCTAAGTAAATTGCAGGACTGAAATATCAAATAATTTCTCTTTCAAAGACGTAAAGCCAAACCATATATTAGTTTGAGATGTCACTGAATATTATTCAGTATCTTCGACATCTCCTACTTTTCATTCTTTTGGATTCTGGAAATAACTGTTCCTATTTGAACCTATCCCATTTGACTTTTCCTATGAACAATCGCGGAAACTTGAACATTGAATTCTTAATGATAAACCTCTGATAATTATCGAGAGTTTTCTTAGGTAACTTTGGTTGTCTAAGATGTAATTAACTATAGGGGCTTGCTCCTATAAGGAATTTAAGAACCCAGACTAATCTAAACCTTATTTAATCTGTATATTAGATAGGAGAACTTATCGGCTATAAATTTTGCAGACCAAAATAGAGTCAAAAACTTTTAAGTTTAGATAGTTAAGCCTACCAAAATGTGATATGTCCATCCTTCAAGATAATATATTCTTTATGGTGTCGTGCTCAGCTGTTTAAACTATTAGATATATGAGGTCTACTCGGTCTCATCATTTTTCAAAAAATAAAGGATACCATTTTCAGAAAACCAAAATTACATTATATATATATATATATATATATATATATTAAATTCCAAATTTAAATTTTAAAATCTTATCTTTGAAAGAAAAAAATAGCCGACATGGGTCACCCAAAATAAAGATTGGGAATGTCAGGCTGACGACATTAAACCAAGTTCTTCATCGGAGGCAACCATACTTATCGTTGTAAATTATGTTTTTGTATTTTATTCGGAATATTTACGTATATTTAGAATTGTGTTTTCATAGAGTCCATGTATTTGAGAAATTTTAAATTGATAAAAAAAATTTAAAAATATTTTTTTTACCTAATTATAAGGAAGAATTGAGAATTTTTTAGATCAAAATTGAAACGGCGATTTTTTTTAATCGGGAGCATCATGTGTCAGATTGCTGCATGATGTGCCACATTCCAGAGAACTGGTGCATGATGCGCCAGAATCAGTGCATGAAGCGCGGCGGTGACGAAAATGACTTAAAACGTTCCAAAATGAGATTTTTGGGGGTTTTTGGCGGGCTCTTCTCCTTAAAACTCCCAAAAATTGATTCCAAAGTCCATTTTAGGGGAAAAAATGAGGGAAGAGTCATTAGATTTTAATTCTAATGGTGTCCCACTCTAAAAATTCTGCTAGAATTGGAATTTTCAACCAGAGAAAGTTCATCAATTTTGATGCATAGAAGTTGCATGATCGAGTTCCAGTGAAGAAGAGACTAATCAAAAAAAGGGGGTTTGTGAATCGAGGATTCAACACACTGAATAATAGAGTAGAAGAGAATATTGCGCAGAGACACTGGGAAGTGCTTTGTTACACTATTGCCGCCGTAGTTGTCTTCATGGTGAAAGAGTTTTATGAAAGTCTACTAGGAATAACAAAGGAATCGTCTATGTGCGGGGTAGGTTTGTACAATTCACTCCTTCAAGAATAAACAAGATGTTTATGATTGAAAATGTGCATATTTTCCACTATGCAAATTTTACCCTTACGAGAGATACTATGAATGAACTCGATCGACACCTTACGGATGAAGATGATAGTTGGGGGGCTAGAGATGATGGAAATGTAAGTTTTTCTTCATCATTGTTAAATCCTGCTTCTAGGGCATGACACTTCATTATTGCATTGAAATTACTTCCTACTATGAAAATCAGTAAGGTAACTAAGGAGAGTGTTATTCTGAACTACTATTTTCAAACTGAAAAACCTGTTGACATTTGAGCAATAATTCTAAAATCAATTTTGGGTTTGATTGTCAATGGATTTGCTACTAGATTGGGACATCCATCCACTATTTTCCTACTGTACATTCAATCGCAAGTACCTTATGAGAGTTGGGAAAAAGTGCTTCTTCCTTGGAAGTTGATGGCTCTAGAAGGTTATTGCAACTGTATTGGAATGGGAGATGAGAATGATATGAATGTATTGATGAATCAAGCATTCCATAATTCATCACCTGTTCAGTCATACTTCAGTTCGAACACACTGTTGAAAGAATCAAGAAGATGGAAAAAGAGGTGCAGAATCTTATGCATGAAATTGGGAATATTTTTAAAATGTTGGATCATCTGAATTGGAGACTGAAGGAACATTTTGAACATATTGGTCGTATTAAAGATGGTTTTGTATGTATGTTCAAGAAACATGCTTGGATTGGGATGGATTCAATAAATGAGTTTCCTTATCAACCATTCTACAACTTGCATGTGCACTACCAATCTATGGTAGATATCCAGGAGGACAAGAGTGAAGAAGATGTTTGAACTTAATCTATGCATGAAACGGTTTTTCTTATACTACTTGTTTTAGTTATTTTGTTTTGTTGGTTTGCATTTACTTTTATTTTTGAACTCTATCTATGTTTGATTTTGGTATTTTGATGTTTAGATTTCAATGTTAGGATGTTTTGCTTTGCTTTTGACACTAAATTAGATGTTTGTTGGCTTTAAAAATGTTAGTTTATAATAGCGCGGATTAAATAGAAATAAGTGAGTTTTGTGTTGTTTGTGAAGTTTTGGTGTTAGAGTAATGATTAATTATAATTATAAAAGCTCATTTGAGTTAATTAGAGGTAGAAACAAGGTAGTGCGCTACAGATTTCCATAGAAAATGAAGTCAGGAAAAATCAAGGCATTGGCGCAAGATGCGCTAATTTATAGAGAGTTGGCGCATGATGCCCCAGATTTGGTGCAAGATGCGCCAAATTATCGAAAATGCCATATTTCCTAAAAATCACAAAATTACATAGTAAAACCCCATTGTTACTGCTTGGGTCATCTCCTACCACTAATCCTTGACCTAAGGCTTCACATTGAGTACGATAGAGAAGATTTCGGAGGACAAAAATCTTAGATTTCATCTTCTCTTGGTAAGTGCTTCACTTTAACTTAGAAATTTTTTATTTTCATCATGGATTTTTCCTACATTATGAAAAATCCGATCTTTGGGATTTTTAATGAAAAGGCTTGAAGAAAACTCAAGGTGAAAAGTATCTTACAAAATAATCTTACTTGTGGAGTTATATTTTTTATTTTGTAATTTATTTGGAATTTACTTGGATTTTCATAGAACTTCCAATGGCTCCACGAGTAAAGAGAGGAAAGCCGTCACATGATTTTGATACATGAAGATGTGCAATTTCAAGGCCCAACACAGTTATATCAGTCAAGTAGAATCAAGAAAATTGATCCAGAAATGGGCATTTGCTAACACGAATGGCAAGATTGAGAGGCTGATCATCACCAAAAATTAGGAAATGTTTTGCTACTTCACTCCAGTAGCGAATGTATCAATGGTTCGGGAGTTTTATGGCAACTTGTGGCTCACTGCTAACGATCACATCCTTGTAAGAGGTAAGCATGTTTAATTTTTTTGGAGAAAGGATCAATGCTTTTTTTTGGGCTGAGGAATGTACTTCATGATGAATATGTTGCATTCATGATGACTGATTCATCATTGGATGAAGTGATTGCCTATCTTACTGATGGAAGACGAGAACGGTGAATTAAAAATAATAAGAAAGTTAACTTCTCTGCTTCCATGTTGACTATTCAGTCAAAGGTATGACCCCACTTCATCTCTTCTAAATTACTACCCACAAATCATCAGACTGATGTAAAAAAGGATACAGTTGTATTAAAATATTACATTCAGAGCTTGAAAGTAATAGATGTTTGTGCTCTCATAGTTCATCATGCTTGAAGCATAGCTAAGAGCTCTACAGCTAGTGGTTTGGGTTACTCTGCAATGATTTTCACTCTATGTGAGCAATCAAGAGTAGAGTCCCATAGAAATGAGGAAAGATTACAGCCACAAAATCCTATTGGAAAGCTTATAGTTCAAAGAGTTAATCGTTTGTAGGGATCAGGAGTGGAGGTAGTGATAGACCCTTTACATCAGCTGCATGGGAATCTACTTCTCGCTCTGCATCATTTGAAAATATTATGAAGCAACTCATGATTCAACAAATGCATATAGCTAATATGCAGAATCAGATTGGAGAAATTGGAGCAAGAAATGCTTATAACGATGACTATAAGCAAAGGAGAGTTTAGCATGATATGGCTTTTGAGGAAGCTATGGTTAGATATCTTAGGGGTGAATCCAATGAGGAATTTCCAACTTTTCCCAGCTTCACTTCTTAAGCTCCTATTCATGATGAAGAAGAAGAACAAGATGATGATGATGATGATGATGAGGAAGGCGATGAAGATTGATATTTTTAGGAGTTTAGTTTATTTGTTTGGTTGTGTGTTTTTCTATTATGTTGATTGGATGTTATTTGGTTAACATTTGAAATTAATGTCGTAAATTCTTTCATTATGTATTGTGAACTAAAAATTGTAAAAGTAACTATAGATTTTTTACTTTTTCTGCATTTTTAGTATTTTTCAATTTTTGTTTCTATTTTTAATTCTCAGCAAATTCTTTAGAATATATTATGTTTCAATTAACGGTTTAAAGCATGTATGTATTTTTAAAAGTTAGTACCAGTAGTATATTAGAGACCAGTTTCTTAGTAAGAAATCCTCTACATGTTAGTTTTTATTTTCATGCATTTACTATTTTCTTTCACCAACTCAATTTTGTATTTAATCATTTTTAAATTACTTAAAAACTAAAGTTTGGAGGGAAGAGAATATCTTTTAAAAAGAAGTAAGGAAAATTTTATTTGTCCTCAATTAATAATATTTTTAAAATTAGTTTAACATGACCTGAGATATTAAGATTTAACTTTCAATGACTATTTTTATGTTTATGAATATTATGGTAAATTTAGGTAAAAAGATTTTAATAATAAAGGTTAATTCTAAAGTTAAGGATATTTGGTATGATAGGATAAGACTATGTTTTTCTATTTAAAGTAATGAAAATTGTATTTTTGAAGTGTTAAGAATTTTAGAGTTTCTTGTAAGAAGAAAAGAATGAGACTTTATGAAAATTATAAATTAATATGAGTTTAGAAAATGAAGAAAGGTAAGGGTTTTGAATTTAAGAAGAGGATAGTGAAGTTTAAAACAATTAAAGGTTATCCAGATATAGTAATCCTCACTTGAAAAAGAAAATGAAAAGAAAGGAATTAAAAGATCCTAAAAGTAAACAAAAAAAGAGAAGAAAAGACAAGAAAAGAAAAATGAGTGAGGAGAACCTTGAAAAGACACCTAATCAAAAATAGGCTTCACTTTGAATCAACTTAGAGAAAAAGCTTTATTACATTTTCTAAACTTATATTGGAGTATTGGTAGCATTATTAGTAAATTTTTCATGAAGTTCTTTTCATATGAATATCCTAAGTACCCTTGATATGACAAACTGCAATTCTTTTTAAAATGAATAGAAATTCAGAATCCAAAAATTTGATTACTAGATGTTATTAGACATAGAGCTTGAATCTAAGTTATTAAAAAATTTTCTTAAATTTTACTCTTTTATTTATTAAAATAAAGTATAAAATTTATAATTTAATCTCTATCCTAAGTCATATGCTTTTATGAAGTAAAAGTGGCATTTGAGGACAAGTAACATTAAAGTTTGGGGAATTTTGATACACCGAAATAATATGTAGTTTTAAGTATATCTTTTTTTCTTATTTTTGGTGATATTGTACATTAAAGAAGGGTATTTTCATGTTTTTGTTGTAGGAATATCAATTTTAGGTATTTGGAGTAAAAGTAGCAAAAAGGATGAAATTTGGGGCCAAAATAGTGAATCTTTGAATTTTGGCGCAAGATGCGCGAACATACAAAGAATTGGCGCAAGATGCGCCAGATTGGCACCAGATGCTCCAGATTGGCGCCAGATATGCCAAAACCCATAACAGTGTAGTCTTCAGCAAAATGGTGCAAGATGTGCCAGATTTGGTGCAAGATGTGCAAGAGATGCCTTTTGTGGATTAAGGCGGTTCAGAAAGAATTTTCTGCAAACTTTCAAAGGGACAATTGTTCAAAACACCCCTTAGAGTGATTCAATGCATCTAGACATTTTGGAAGGTTCTTTTATGAAGGGAAATGTTTCTTGGATTAATGGACATGTCTTTTGAATTCAAAAGAGTTGACTTTTGGATAGACTTTTAGAGAGAATTTTGAATTCTTTTTGGAGGGAGGCAGCCTTTTATAAAAGAGAGGGAAGTCTAGGGCTT
>JXCR01122280.1:0-17855 GCA_002079205.1 Phalaenopsis hybrid cultivar
GTGGAGGGGTTGATGGGGGGAGGGGAGGAAGCGGAGGAGAGGAGGAGGAAGGCGAGGGAGATGAAGGAGGCGGCGGAGAAGGCGGTGAGGGAAGGAGGGTCGTCGGAAGTGGACTTGGGAAGGATGGTGGAGGAACTGCTTGCTTTGAAGCGGAGCAGGATGGAGGAAACAGAAATTAAATGCGGCGTTTAGGGCTTAGTGCCAGGCTTCGTTTGATCGTTCAAAAAAAAAAATTGTTTTTTTTTTGTTTTGGAAGTCCTGTTCTTCGAATTCTAATTGGAGAAGAGAGTTATGTTTTGAAAAGACGAATTTTTTCTTCAAATAAATTTTTGCAGGCATTGAGGTTGACTCTCATGAGAATGAACTCTTCTAAGTATAAGCCTAACTAGATTGAGCCTTGTATATCTTGAAAAAGAAGAAAAAAATGTTCCGTCCGGACAACCAATTATCGAGCAACATCTCATTATACAGTTTGTTTGTGCGTAAGGTGTCGCCCGGTAGTTGACCGTCTGGACACCTGGTTGTCCAGATTGAATATTCTATCTAGAAGAAGAAATTCATGAGGATGTTCTTCATCTGATATATATTTTTAGAATTCTTGGTCTGTAGTATGTGTTTGATCAGGTAATATTTCAAATCTTTTTAAGTCATCACTTTATACTCATTTGTGTATAGATGTTTAAATTCTTTCGTTTTTGATCGGTCATAAAATTTATCAAATTTTTTTATTTTTTTATTATCTAGTTTTAAATTTTCTTAACTTTTAAAGTAGGAAAAAATAGTATATTGCATAGAGTAGTCTAGCACATAACTCCTTTCCATATTATTTACGTACATACCACCGAATTTTTATATATTTGCATATCTACTTCTAAGTTTTAAATTTTATTTTTATATCACCCAAATTTTTCATATCACATCAAAAATATCGTCATTGTAATTTTTAAAACATAAAATACATATTTTCATGTATTGACTAACATATAATAAGTGAAGTATAGGTATTAGATGTGTAAATACATAGGAATTAAGTGGTATGTATGCAAATTTTTCTATTTGAAAAAAACCAACTGTTGAGTGGCACATAAAACTCAACTGAAAATATATATATAGTGTAATTTTTGTAATATACTTGGGCTTATTGGTTGAGAGCCAACCTTTCAACTAAATGGCCTTAGGTTTATGATTTTGCATAGACTACACGTGTATTTATGATTAAATTTGCTCAAATCTATCATAAAAAGTGTAATTTTATTAGTTATTAATTGTTAGTATGTTACAACTCAAGTTGGCATGGGACATGAAGTCCGATGTTCACTCAACGTCTAACAATTTTAGCTTGATGGTTCACTGGTGATATAATCTTTGTTTAAGGGTATATTTGGGGTAACTTCAACTATTTGAAGAGACAACTACAAAGTTATTGTAGAAGAAATTATTGTTCAAAAGGTTGTGGTGCTACTAGAAATTTATTTTATTTTCAAAAAATCAGGCCGCTACTTTATGATAAATACCACACTTAGTAGGTCAGTTTGCAAAACAAACCTCCCACAACGAATTTTTGAAAAAATGAGATAAAACAAGTTTTACTAAAGATATGAAAGTGCAGTGTGACGCCACAGTGTCACCGCAGTGTCACCGCATCGCTGTACTAAATGTTGGTTAAGTCTCGTGAGTTATTTATTAATGCTAATCAAATTTTGACTTTTTGATAGGAATCCCATGAGCAATTCCCAATTTTATCGGATCTTAGGATCAGTTAGAAACTAAACTACACCACGAAATAACATGATTGTACAAATTTGAGAAAACCAGGACAAAAATTAAAAGGAAGCACAATCAAAGCAATTTAAAAAATAACACCAAAAATTTTATGTGGAAAAACCAGAGAATAAGAATAAACCACATACCTATACCACCTTAAATTCCACTATGAACTTCAGAAAGTTCTTATAAAGATCTCACGCCATTTTCCTCTCTACACACAAGAAAACTTACAGGACACACTCCACAATCTTTTTTCTCCAATTCGATGAAAGAATCACACTGAATTACCAAAATCCACCTCTTCTACCCTTCTCACATTCACCGAGATATTTGTTAAAGAATGTCAAAGGAAGATCCACAGAAACCCTAAAGCTTACGTCGCTTGAAATTGAGACTTAAAATCAAATTCCGTGCGAAAATTGCTTCGGGCGCATAGGCGCTCGAACTTGGTGCCTATCGACAAGCTTACGTGCCAGTGCCAAAGTTGGCACCTAAGCGCCTAAAGGAAGGCGCATGAATACCCCATTCTCTGGTGTGCCCACATCAAGTGGGAACATATGCACCAATGGTCGGTTTATATGCGTTGGCTTATCCTGCTTCCAATCAAGCTCCATAATATAACAATCTCCCACTTGGAGACTAATTGCTCCTTGAATCGGTCCTCTATACTTGCACCTCCAACTAAATTGTCTTCATTATCACGTACCAAGGTGTGGATCACCCCCAATCTCAACCTTCATGAAACCAAACTAAAACAAAGCATAGCTTTAGTTTCTTGCAGTCGCCACTTTGCCAACATATCCACAGGAATTTGAGCTGTGTATATCATCTCCAAGAACAACTGCCTATCTTTAAGGAAAGAGCGAATAAAATGATACCTCAACTAAATGTATTTCTTCATGACATCAAAAGCTGCGTTCTTAGCAAGCTGAATCACACTTCGACAATCACTGTAGTGTTTTCCAATCCTCTGCTCCTTGCCCAATTTTGCCATGAAACTTTGTGGTTACATCATCTCCTTGCTAACCTCAGTGAAAGCAATATATTTGGTCTTCACGATTGAAAATGCAATGATCTTTTTTTAACATGGAAACCCAACCCACAGCTTTGTTCCTCAAGGTAGAGATATACGCATCATACTTCTCCTATTGTCTCATTTTCAATCAAATATGAATATACAAATATCTGTAGATTGATCTCTACACTTCCATAATAAAGTGCTTTGTTTACTGTTCCCCTTAAATACCTAAGAATCCACTTTACCGCCTCTCAATGATGCTTGCATAGATTGCCCATGTACTTGCCGACCACTCCTACTCCTTATTAAATATCTGGTCTACTTTAGATCATCGCATGCATCAAACTTCCAAGTATTGAAGAATACAGAGTTCTCTCCATTTGTGCTTGCTTTGCTTCAGAGTTAGGTAATCACTCCTTAGATAGTTTGATATGACTACCTAAAGAAGTACTAACTGGTTTCGTCTCGCTCATTTTGAACCTATGTAGGATCTTCTCAAGATATGTTTCAGTGTATTTTCACTCATGTCCCTGTTGATTCTCATCCCGAGGATTTTCCTGGTTGGACATAAAACCCTCATTTCAAACTCACTTGATAATTATTTCTTCAATTTTCTTCATATCCGCCATTGCAATTAACATGTCATCCATATGTAAGAGATGCATGATATAAAAATTAGTGTTCTGTCGGGCATTTCAAGTACTCATCATCTGACATGAACCTGTTAAACCTCTTATATCACTTACTCAAGCTTTGCTTCAAGCCATGAAGGCCCTTCTTCAATTTGCAGACCAAAAATTTTGTGCTTGAAATCTTGTAACCTTGTGGTTGCACCATGTACAACACCTCCTCCAGATCTCCATGTAAGAAAGTCATTTTTACATTCACTCGCTCCAAATGTAGATCTTCCTCTGTTACCGAACTCATCACAACTCTGACAATCGTCATCTTCACCAGTGGAGAGATGATCTCCGTGTAATCCACTCATTCCTTATTGTTGGAAACTCTCACAGTAAGTCTTGCTTGTGGCGTTTGCTACCATCTAATTCCTCTTTCAGCCTATAAACCCATGTATTGTGCAGTGCTCTACTGTCATTTGGTACTACAGTCAAATCCTAAGTCATATTTGACTCAAAAGATTGCATTTTTTCATCCGTGTGAATCTTCCTCTCCCATGAATCTTCAAGTTGAGTGGCCTCCTGACCCAACTTACAATTACGCAATTATTTTAGTTTTAAAATATGACCAAAATGTTGACCCAATTTATATTTAGCGGCTAGTGTGCAAAATTAAACATTATATAAATTTGATAAAATGTTTTACACACTATGGGTAATACACAAGTATATGCATTTTTGTAAGTAATATATGACTCTAATGGAGTCCTAAGTATCTATCCCAAAGGGATAGACAAAACTCTTCTAGGCTGATTTTAATAAAACCTTCTTTAAAATGTAGTTAACTTATATAGGTAATGATAAAATGCTTTTGTGTATTACCTAATCCCATATAATTAAAAGGAATGCTAAGTATGCTAACCAAATACATAATGTAAATGCAAAACAATCTAAAAAGGCTAAAATGTAAAGTTAACACTAAGCAATTCTAAAATTACAATGTATAGAAGAGTCCAAACTTGTAAAACATCATTCCCTTTACAATGAATTTAAAATCAGTGTAGGAATCAAATAATTTTAAATATATTTAATGTATTGTGTAAAATATGAACATATCTATTTTTTATCCTCTCTCGAGTGCATGAAAAACATTAGCTAATCCAGAGTTAGTTAAGTCCCTAAACCTGTGGTTGAGCTTGAAAGATACTAGTTGTCACTCTAAAGTTCACACCTACCCCTCACCTGAAGGCTAACATCTCGCTTTAGTTTCCAAACATCTTGAATAAATTGGAAATTTTAGTCTGTCACTCTAAAACCTCTAATTCTATGTCCATCAAAACTTATTTCCCTATTTATTTGCACATAACCCCATGAACTACATTATTATTTATGAAACTAAATGTGATTCTTACATCGTTGAAGAAAGCATAGCCCTTTTGAGTCACTATGTTTCACAATATATTTAACAAATCAATTGGCCAGATTGATAAGTAAATTAGGCATAGAGTTTAAATCATCACAATTTATGTATTTAAAAGTGTTTCTACTAAACTTCATTCCTACACATAATTATTTCTCATAGCAGGAAGAAAGATAAAAGGAACTACTCAAATCTCATGGGGAAGGAACAACAACACATGAATTTATAGATAAATATAAGTTTACAAAACAAGATTAAGTAAAATAAGTAAAATACACAACTTCTCGCAAACTCCTTCCAAAGCAATCCTTCTAGTTCCTTTGAATCACTCACTCTCCTTACAATTCCACTACAATCTCACATTGAACTATAGTGAAGAATATATCTCTCACTTTTTCTCTACGCCTTCAAATCTAAATAAGCATTCAAGACTTTCTCCTCTCTGCAAGAAGACTCTCTCTTCTCTAAGAAGACTCTCATTCTCTCTGGAAAAACTCCCCTTTGAATCCCCAGAAGTCTCTTTAAATATTGCTCTCAAAATCACCAAGAGTTAATTCAATCACTCCTTCAAAACTGGTCAACATTCATTGAATCATCTAGAAAAATCGCCTCTGGCGCCTAGGCGTGAGGTCAACATTGGTCATTTTATTTTCTTTGACTCCAAATTGCTATATTTTCATTCCATTTGCTCCACTTGGTTGATTTAGTGTACATACAACCAAAAACATCAAAAATACATTTCATTAAAGTGTAATATCATTAAAAATAAGCATTAAATGTGCAAATATAAGTAACATATTTTAGGCATGTTAAAACCCCTCAAACTTAATTGTTACTTGTCCTCAAGTAACTTATTTCTTTTAAAAAATTAAATATGTTAACATATGGTAGTGAGTTTCATTAAAAACTCGTAGAGTTTTGTCCTACAAATGTGGTAGTTATGACTTTATAAAAATCTTAGTAATTCAGGCTAGAAATAAGGCATAAGGATATTTTGTAATCAAGTCCAAGAATTCTAATTTTCTATTTATTTCAAAATATAATTGTAGTTTGAAAAACATAAAGATCTCAGAAAAATAACAAATGGAATTTAAGAGAACTCTACTAGTAAAAGTAAACTGATCCTTTTAGGAAATGAAAGCTTAGAACTGTAATAAAACCTCTTTCTTTAAGATGATTCAGGTGAAACAAATTTTTAATTAGACATCCCCTCAATCTTCTCCTCACTTTCGCATATAGTTTCATCGATTTTTTTTTACTTTCAGGATTATTTTAAATCTTTTTTTTGCTTTTTCTCAGTGAGGATTACTATATCTGGATCAACCATTAACGATTTAGAACTTCACTATCCTCCTCTTAAAGTTAAAAACTCATCACATTTCTTCACATTGATAATCTATATTAATTTTAAAAAATGACTTTTCATAGAGTCTCAATTCCTTAAAGTATAGATCTAAGATCTTCAATATTTTAAAAATGTAGTTTCTTTTTTACTTTAAAAAACAAAAACATATTCCTATTCATTTTTACTTAACATTTTAATCCTTAGAACTAATCTTTATCACCAAAATTTTACTTGAGCCTACCACAACATCTATAGAATCAAAAAAATAATTTTTTTTAAAAATAACATCATATACCCCATATTATTTTAAAAAGATATTTTATTTAAATATAATTTCTTGAGTGCAAATAAAAATATGTATTTCAAAAGTTTTTCTCAAAGCCGAAAGCCGAAGTTTTTAGCTGGATCCACGAGAAGGAAGCCAGCTCCGTACTTTATGTGTGCCTCAGTTGCCTGCCTTGCTTCACGGCGGCGCAGTTCCGGGAGATCAGGTGGGTTTGGAGTCCGCCGGGAGGCCATTTGTGTGGGTGGTGAGGGATGATCCCATGGCGGAGGGTATTGTTCCCCACCCCCCGGAGAGTGAGCAGTTGGCTTCGTCATAAAGGGATGGACACCAAAGCTTGCGACACTTAAGCATGAAGCAGTGGGAGGATTTTTGACGCACTGTTGGTGGAATTCATGTCTGGAAGGTATTGCAGCGGTTGTGACATGGCTGTTGTTTTCGGATCAGCAATTCAACGAGAGGTTTTTGGTGGATGTGTTACGTGTGAGATGTTTTTTATGCTTCATTTCCGACCATTATATTAGAGATTTGGGAAGAAGACATTTCATATTGTGTTAATACTCAAATCTAGTGTCAAGGAAATATTTTCATAGCCAAAAAAGAGAATTTTAGCAGGGATCATTCGCAGAAGAAATAAGAAAGAAAAATAGTCATTACTGGTTAAACGGATTCATTAGGATTGTCTTTGTATTAAATGTACATCAGCCATGAATGGAAATTATGTTTATTGATTAATTATGTCCAAATTATTTCTTAAACTATAATTAACGTCTATTTTTCGGCCTTCAATCCAGAAAATCTATTTTTGGGATTGAAACTTCAAATTATCAATTCAGACCTCCTTGAAAACTCTGTTGATGATATGAATCTCATAAAATACTGTCAAATTGAACAACAAATGTTAACTTATTATGTTATGTAATGGAATCCGAGAGAAGTTGCTGCTTATGGTTGGGTAACAATATAATTTGTAAGCAATAACTAAATAATTATGAGAATCTGTAAGGATGATTTAGACTTTGTTTGAAGAAGCTTCGCTCTTTAGCAAAACTAAAATTTACTTAATTCTTCTATTTTCTCGCTGTTATCATCTTCGTTGTGCAGCTAGCTAAGCTCGTTTCATCATCTTTCTCCAAAAAACAACCTAATAAGCTAGAGAAAAGGATCTTTTTCAAGCCGTAGCTGAAGAAATTTAGAATAAAAGTTTTAACTTTTTCTTCCATGATTGTTAAATAGAAAGGATTAAGTGCTAAATTAATGTCATGCAAGCGATTAATGAATAATTAGTTTGAATTTTAAATATATTATTTTATGTGGAGCTATATAAAATCTCAGTTCAATCTCTTTAAATAATTAGTTAAGTTCAATCTCTTAATAAATGGGCATTCAACTTTTCAATTGTTAAAAGTTAGAAGAGAGGAGAAGAAAAGATGTGGGATTATTTATCAGTTTTCACTCTCAATTGTACCATATAGAGCCATAGAGGTGCCTATCCGATAAGAAATTATTATGTACATACTCCACATGTAAGAACAATGATGGATGGTAAGTCACACTACATACATGTGAATTTGTAGTGATGTGACATCCTCATCCACTTTTATTCATACATTCAGAAGTCTGCACGTAATAATTTTTACTATGTGAGAGAGATCACAGTATGCTTTCCACTCCAACTAAGAAGGTAACTCAACATGTTTATTGGGTTCAATGGGAGAGTTGTGTTCAAAACGACCCTTTTATTGGGGCTTCGGATGAAAAGTGTAATTGCCGACATAATTGTAGCCCAAACAAATTAGTTGATTAAGATGAGTTTGCACGGACTCACTCTTCAGATATATTGTTGACCTTTTAGTATCATATTGGCAAACACATTAACTCACAATTCCTAATGATTCTAACATGGCAAGTGTTCTAGCATAGGAAGTGTTCTAACATAGCAAGTGTTGCATTTTGATGTGTCTTGATTTATTTTAAATTGACGTGTCACGACCTTCTATTTAGAACCATTTCCTCTTTTTGTTTTCTATTTTTTATTTTTATATTTAATTTTATTTGTTTATATTTTTACTTAAAATAAACATATTTGGTAAGTTATAAATGCTTAGCTAATTTTAAAAATATTTAAAATAATTTTCAAATGTTTCAAATATTTTCAAAATAAACTAATTTATTCTTGACAACAAAAAGTTAAAATGTTGCAAAAAATTCTCTAAACATACAAATTTCTAAAATAAAAGTTATAGCAATCCTTAGTATACATTAGATATGCAGGTAGTAAGATCAATATCATATTGAAGGGCTCTAAAAGCAGCCTTTTTTCCATTTCTTCTCTAAGTCCATTTACATATGTATCCATCTTTCACAAAATTAAATGTATCATTAAGACCACAATTACTTCCAGCATAAATACCAGAAGCACCCACACCAAATTAAGCATGTCAATCTGTAACTACAATAAATAAACAAAAGGCAACAAAATATGCAGGTAGTCCACAATCAGCTAAATTCTTTAAGGAAAATATTTGTCTTCTTAGTAAAATACAGACTGACTTTAGCCTACCATTCACATAAATAATTTAAATAGTTAACCATCCTTGTAAAAACTCATTGGAGACTGAAGAGCTAATTCCTCTAATGTCTTTCTGTCTGTCTAATCTAAAGGACATGCATACAGAAAAATTTTGCGCAAACTGCTGCAACATCTCCAACATTTACATTATGAACTCCTACAGCTATCACTGCATTTGACTTTAACTGTTGATTGCAATTACCAATGAAGGAGCATTAGCTCGAAACAGCTTAATGCAACATCCAAAAAAATGGTTTTAGCATGGATTGGAAAAATTCTAAATGTAAATTTTTAACCAAAACAACTTCGACAAAAAAGAATCCAAATAAGTGAAATATGAACCTTTAAATTTACTGGAAACAGTCTCCCTTGGGCTGGTTTGCCCCTTCTAAGGAGAAATTTCTCCATACAGAGTACGTACGCTGCTCTGAGTGCGGATTTTCAGTAATATGCAGCCACGTGGAGGTTATTGTGGGGTTATTGACGTGAAACCTCAGAGGTTATTAGGGGTTTATTGGGAGGGTTATTAGGGGTTTATTGGGAGGGTTATTGGGGGTTTATTGGGGGGTTATTGTGAGGGTTAATGCAGGAGGTTATTGAAATGAAATCGCGAAGATTATTGGGGGGTTACTAAATGGTTATTATAGTGCTATTGAAGTTAATGCCCCAATAACCCTCCCAAATAACCTCCGAGGTCCCACTTTAATTTTCTTATGTGGGCCTGATATAACACATATGGTGGCATATTACTAGAGTCCGCACATAGAGCTGCGTACGTACTCCGTATGGAAAAATTTCTCCCTTCTAAGGCCCACCTGGGAGTGGAAGCAGGAGTTGGAGATGCCCGCATCAAGCGAACTACCAATTCCACAATAGCAGTACTCACAATTCTTCTCCTACCGGTGCACAGGCTAGTAGTTTACATAAATCATAATAATTGTAAGTTTGTAAAAGATAGTTTGATACACTACAGCAGCGCTAATTACTCATTCCTCAAGTTCGTTACTCCGAAGTTCCTTACTTACCTAGTGAAAAACTTTGTCTTCATCAGTGCATTAAACTAAATATAGCAAGAGATTCATTCTAATGCAGATGAACACCTCAGATAACAGTTCTAGTAACAGTAGAGATTGAGATGTGCTTTTGAATAAAACACTGAACAATATCATAGAGTTTAAAGCATTTACCTTTGCAAGACTTCCAACGAGATTTAGCATACTAATTATGTTGTTTTCAGAAAGTGTTGGCAGCTGCACGAGTAATGGACAAGGGGAAAAAAATCAAACAAAGGTTTATTTGCTTTTTATATTTATAGAAAAAAATATTACATCAGTACTACGCACGCAGAGTAACGTGCGTACCCAATGAAATCACGTCACGACACCCCGCGCGATAGAGAAATAAAACGGCGCAGTAACACGAGGAATATTCCCTCATGTGTTATTCATATGTTATTATGTGTTATTCATGTGTTATTGTCTCCTGGGAATATTCCTGGTGTTATAATAACACAATAACACATCAATAACACATGAATAACACACAATAAATGTTATAATAATACAATAACACATCAATAACACATGAATAACACACAATAACACATGAATAACGCACAATAACACATGGGGGAATATTCTCAGTGTTACTGCGCCGTTTTTTTTCCCTATCGCGCGGGGGAGGAGAATATTCCCCGTGTTATTGTGCCGTTTTTTTTCCCTGTCGCGCGGGGTGTCGTAGCGTGATTTTATTGGGTACTCACGTTACTTCAACGTGCGTAGTACTGATGTAATATTTTTTCATATTTATATCAGCTTGCGAAAATGGTTGTGTTGGATGCTTGTTTTATTTCTAATAGTAGATGTAGATTATTCAAAAGTAAATTTTAAATTTGCATATACGACATTTTGATGTTATAAACATATCATGAAAATATGTATTCAAGAAAAAAAGAAAAGAAAATAACAATGACATTTTCATGTGATGTTAAAGATTTGAGTTGTATTTTTAGATGTTAAAGAATTGTGTGGGATTTGCCCCCTTTTGAGTTTCCATTCTTAATTTAAATATCACATTTCTAGTTCAAAAATAAAGCACAATAATTGTGCAATACTATAAATACCTTACTGAAAATGTTTAAATGGAATCAAAATCAAATAATCAAATATTCTATCATATCGAATCATACAAAGTAATAAATGTGGATTAAAAAAAGTCATCAAAATGAACATAAGAAAAGGAAAACTAAATAACAGTAATAATTTGCAACGTGTTTAATGTAAAGGGTTAAGTTGTTTTGCGTGTGATGTCTTATAAAAAAAAATTTAGAGTGGGCTCCAATTTAATTAAAAAAAATAAAAAATATATTTAAGTGATCCAGATCGGATATTGCACGTAAATTTATGTGTGATTTCCGTACGTAATGAGCGCTCGTAAGCACAGACACAAATTATGTAAATCTTACCGAAATTTATGGTGTAAATTATATTTGAACACCTGAACTCTAATTCAAAACTAATAAGCATCTTTACAAAAAAAAAATAATAATAAAATAAAAAATAAAAATAAAAAAAACAAGTGTCAGCATATTGTGGAGTATAATTTTATTATATGCTATAATTCTTATAAAAATAAAATTAATTGGGGCTTATCATGACCCAATTTTCACCAAAAGAAAGGATTGGGATGATCATTAGATATTTATTCTTTTTTTTTATTTTTTCACATTAAAAAAAATTACTAGATAAGAAATCTATTTAATAATTATTTCTTCTGTGTATTATTTTTTATTAAAAAATTATTAAATTTTGATATGATATTTTTTAGAGCACCAACTAATTATTTAATATTATTTAATATTATCAATATTGGATTCAACAAAACCTTAATCACTAAAAAAAAAGAAAAAGAAGAAGAAATTGTGAGTTTCGGGACAGCATTTGGAGGATTTTTATTTCTACAAACTAAAGAATTTTGAATATTGCATTTATCCCACATTAAAATGACCACCCCTTATCATAAAATTTATAGTAGTTTTTGTGCGCTACATGGGATACTATATTAATCTAATAAATGAATGCATGATATACGCCCGTTTGGCACGATTGAAACATCTTTCTTCTCGTAGAGTTTCATGACTCCACACATAGAGTTTCATGCAGAATATAATGAAATCACGCTACGTGGAGGTACATAAAAAAAAATATCAGCCCGATAACACTGGGGAATATTCTCCTAGTATTATTTCGTGTTATTGATGTGTTATTGTGTTATTATAATACAGGAAATATTCTCATAACACAATAACAATTGAATAACATACAATAACACATGAATAATACACAATAACACCTGAATAACACAAGAGGAATATTCTCTTGTATTACCGAGCATATTTTTTTTTCCTATCACAACCACGTAACGTGATGTCATTGGACTCTACACGTAACTCTAGGTGCAGAGTCCTGATACAATATTTTCTCATTCAATGACATTGTTTCTTCTATCGTCTAGATAAAATTCTCGAGGGGAGTGCCTTATAAGTTTTTGCAAGCGCCTTTTGAATTTGAAATAATATAAAAGAACACTTATATCAATATATTTCGGCTTCTCTCCAACAATAATAATTTGAAGGAAAACATGGTTTGGTATAGTTGTCATTACTTACTAGTTAAGATGTGTTAGTATGTTTAAATACCATTCATTAAAATTACTTTATTATTTGATTTCTTATAATATTTACATAGATCATCTTAATTTCAAAGAGTTTAACCAACAAAATATATTTTTGCGCGTTGGATTTTTTTTTTTCCTTCTTATTCTTGCAAATATGAGTTAGAATAAATTAATTCAAACCAAATTCATGTATCTAATATAATTTAAAAATTATGTTTATTATTTAGAGGTAAGACTATAATGAAAATATAAAATAAATAGTTAGATGTATGGATGTAATGTTTTTTGTTAGTGATTAAATTTCATCAAAGAACTTTAATAATATCTGAGGAGAAATGCCAATTTTTATTAAAATCTATAAACCTAAAAAATTTCAAGTGATTAAGCTATATTTTCGTTGATATGATGTGTTAGAAAATTCACAGTTATTTATAGGGATAGATTTTTCACACGAGTTTGCATTGAAATTCCTGTGCGCATAAAATTTATAAATGAGTAACATAAAACATTTGATACATCATCAACAAAATTTCATTTTATGACATAAATTTTCAGTTATGACACGAATCTCGATGTACTTTCTGGGAAAGAAATGCTCAAACTGAAGTTAAAAATCATATGTGACTTGGATTTCAACAAACTTATAGTCCAACCGACCGGTTAGACAAAACGAACCAAATGACACCAAAATTTATCCAGTATGAGTTAGACCAAACCCATGTTAAGTCGTTATACTACTTTTATAAGCTTTGGGTGGCTAACTGGAAGGTCAAATATATATGAAATCTGACAAACTTATAGTCAAACCAGACTTCTCGATGAGGCAAATCTAATGAGCTCAAGATCACTTAATTCTGATATTAAAGCACTTAAATGTCTACAAAACATCATTCGATAGAAGAATCTTTTTGGTTCATCTGATAGAGTAATTCAGATTCTTTTTCTTATTTATAGGGGAAGCCACTCTTAGACTCTATGAATAGAGCTCTATCCAATTAATGAAGGGGGACAAACAAATGAAAACTTGGAGCTAGACCAAGAATCAAACAGAGGAGCCAAATTCTAGCAGTGTTCTAGACTGAAGACATGATGAAAAATTCTCGCTCTTACAGCAGCCACCGATTAGTGTTTTTCTCGGTTCTTTTTAGATCTCGGAGTCGTATAATTTTCCTATTCGAATAAGTCTCCCTCCCGAATCAAATGAATGACTCGAAGAAGAGAGGAAGCGAATAGCAAAATGATATACGATAACAAATAGACAAACAAATCAAGAGGAAAAGAGACGGAAGACTTATATAGGAGTAATCCTCGTGTGGTGGGTCGAGAGTATATGTCCAAACAAAATCGGATCGAAGTACCCCAGAAAACAATATCCACGAGCAGAATCTCTATATAAGCCACCCGTAACCAGAGAACCAAAAAGAACATTTTCGTTTTGGGGTCAAAAGTCTCTCAGAGGAACATATTCCTACTGGTTAATTACATCTTGGGGAATACCCAAGAAGACTCTCGATGAAAGGAGTTTCGCTTTATTATCATGAATATGGGGCATAAGTTATCAAAAAGGTGATTATTTCGTATGGGACGGTCCTAATGCTTTGAAGCTCACGTCAAGTCATCAGACAAAGAGTAAATCTCTCACATCCAAATGGATAGCGGCTCCTTAGCACACGGTACTTACGAAATAACCGTAAATCACTTGAAGGTATCCCGATACGTCATAGCACATCCGGGCCGTAAGGGCAGAGGACAAATCGTCGTATCCAAAACATGCGGCAGCTTATCGGCATCGGGCCGTCAAAGTGATATCAACGAAATCGAAAGAGCAGAGAAGGCTCAACATGGGTAGTCAAAGGTGGGGAGAGGTAATCCTAAGAGGTAAAGGTTGTCAGGTCGGGGTACCACGGACCCGTCATCCCAAGCCACTGTGACATTAAGTCTACCTGGTCGTGAATGTAGTCGACCCAACACAACTAGAGATCCCAAGTCAGCGATCCGTGGATCGCGTCATCCGCAGGGACCTCGGTAGCCCTAAGGTCAAAGGATGGAAACTCTATCCTATGACTAAAAGCTGGAGCTCCGAGAGGTGAGACTTATATCTGCCAAAATGGCGAAGAAACCTCAGGAAAGAAGAAAAAAGGGAGGATCAACTACAAAGCTAGAAACACTCAAACAAGAGGACTTATTTCCCGTCTGGATTGGGGTGCCTCCTAACACCCTAAGTGTGTTTAACAACCACCTAAACGAGATTATGTCGGGCTAGTCGGATTAGAGAAGCAGGGGGGCTACTCCTCGGGACATGCAAACATGATGCAATTGTCTAGCATATTCCTAAGCATAGAGGCCCTATTAAGTATGATTGGGTTATAGCAATGCATGCAAACCATTTTTAAAATTGGCCCGAAAGTCATGCAAAAGGTTAAGACTGATTTAAGAAAATATTGAAAGTTTTAACCCTAAAATTTTAATTATCTTAATCTTTTATTATTAGAATTTTTAGGTCAAAAGAATTAGAACGTGAGGTCCAGACACGCAGAAAGAAACAATATAAAACACTCTAACATGCAAACACACACGAGAGGAGAAGGAAAGGAAATCACCCTAAAAGAATATATAAAAAGGGCAAATGCTGCTGGACCTGCAACATAATCCAGGAAAAGCAGTAAAAGCGGTCAAACTCCACATATACAAGTCCAGTCCTAAGTCTATACAAAAATGTAAAATTTGGACTTAAAATACAGGACATGAGCTGCTGCTCCTGGTCCTCGTCACATGGTTCATTGCGTCATCCGCCTCGAAACCCATGCCCGTACCTTATTTCCGATACAGACTCTCCTAGGACTCTATCAAATATATTTGAAATAGAAAATAAAGACTCGACCTGCATAAAACAAGCATTAGCGGGCACGTCATGCATTGTAAAAATAATAAGCCGTGTCTTATAATTGGGGGAGCTAAAGAGCACCTACAAGCAAAGGATTAGAAATCATTACATGCTCCCCCATAATAGTACCTGTGTGTGTGAGTATAAATATGCACGACACCTGCAGAAGATCGCTCTAATATACTATCACACACTTTGCACACCGAAAAAAGAGAGAATGTGACACATGACTAGCGCAAGACAACACAACACACAACAAAAGCCAGAGTTGTCGAAAATACTACCTTACATCCTAAACCCTAGCCTAACACACCATCTAACAAGTGCATCAACATAGCATCTAAGTGTGGGGTAAGCTCGGGCATGATATGACTTTGACGGGCTAGTCACGCCGGCACCCTACTAAAGATCCAAAAGATCTAAATGGTGTCATGAAGAGATGTGACACAAGTTAGATCCAATAGATCCGTAGCACAGTCAGACTTGTGTCAACCCCGATGACTTAACTCACATTGCTCATCGGGATCGACCCGGCAAACAATGCTCGTTATAGCATCGCGGCCAACACGGGAGTCACTCTCCTAACGGGTTTGGCTCGTTATCCATGTGAACGTGCAGATGCAAATGATTGGTCAAAACACAAGTGAGGTGTATACCATGAGACAGAGACTCAAAGAAAGATGTGCATACCGTAGTGGTAGCGGCCCCAAGAGGAAAGGCATGTCGTGGTGGCAGTGACCTGACGGAATGGGCATACAAAGGTGGTAGTGGCCCGAAGAGGATGGACATGTCATGGTGGCAGCGACCTTAGGTGTTATGCCAATAAGACAGTGCCCTGTAAAGGGTGGGCAAGTCGTGGCGGTAGAGGCCTGAAGAAAATGTGCAACTTAAGTATATGACCAAAATCATGCAGACATATAAATGCAAGACAGGATGCAGTGATGCGACCACACATATGCACTACAATATGCAAAAATGCCAACACACATGCATGATACAAAGATGCAAATAATTGGTCAATCGGGTCAAGACATCCGGTCAAACCAGAGCGTCATGTCAACCGACTCGAGAAGGTTGATTGAAAGTGAAGCGAAACGCTCGTCAGACCGGTGTGGCTGATCGTAGGGAAGTGAAACGCTTACCGGGTCAAGGCGACCAGACCGAGCGAAGTGAAAAGCTCGACAGACTGGGCCGGCTGGACGGAGCGAAGTGGAAAGCTCGTCGGGTCGGGGCGGTCGGTCGAAGCGAAGTGAATAGCTCGTTGGGCTGGGGTGGCCGATCGAGGCGACGTGAATAGCTCGCCAGGCCGGGGCGACCGGACGGAGCGAAGTGCTACATGAAATGTAAAATGCAACATGCAAACAACCACATGTAATAGGAAGTCATCCCAGTGCTAACGATCTCATCGGGAAAGCTATGGTCAACATATAGAAAAATGACGACTGATGTATTTGCTTTGGCAAGGCAGATGGGAAACTTCTCCCCAGCTCTCCAAGGGGGAAGTTCTCCGTCTTGTCATGAAATGGACTAGTGACGACACTTTTTCATATTTCACGACACCTCTGAGCTTTACAAAATGAGCTAATGACTCGCATTTTCTCATTTCGCAAAGACACATTCTTTGATCTTTCTAACAAGACTGGAGCAAACAAAGCAAAGGTGAGCGAAAGGGGCTCCAACTCTTAGGATTTTTTAACTAAGGCTAACAATCAAATATGATTCGCTCGACTAACGTAGGGACTTGGTTGCGTAAGGAGAATCATATCTTAAATGTCACCTCTAGGAAAACAAGTGATTCATCACACAGATGCGTTGTCACACCGGCACTTGCCGACGCACTCACCCCATGAGGGCGATCGAACCCGCACGCGTATCACCGCTAAAGCCTAAGGCTAGCTAGAAAGTGAAATGCATGGGATTTAAAGAAATTATACGGTCGCGCATTTGCACGAAGCCCAATGCAGTTTCTTTACGAAGTGGAAAATCCTTGCTTTCTCCCAAACAGCGACAGTGTCTGCTGTCCGACGGCGCCGAGGTACTCCGACTAAGCGTCCGGTCGTCAGGAAGATATGGCAAAGATGCGCGGAGGTTAGCTCGCCGACGACGCAGGCCGAAAGCGAAGAAAATATGTAGGGGGAACACAAAGACTGAAGTTCTCTCCCCCGTTTGCTCCGACGACAATATGATGCTAGCGAGGCCAAGGCCGGCGAGGTTAAAGAAATCCGGCTAGGGTAGCCGACCAAAAAGAAAGAAAAGCAAAATGATATACGATAA
>JXCR01122280.1:21931-44297 GCA_002079205.1 Phalaenopsis hybrid cultivar
ATGCATAGTTTTTTTTATTCCCTTTTATCGAGCAGCAAATAAAGTGAGGGAAACACATATTATTATTATTATTATTATTATTATTTATATATTAATAATAAAATTATTATATAATTATTATTATCCTCCGTGTATTTTTCACCTGGACACATCCTCGTAGAGAAATGAAGGTCTCTCGTAGCTACAGTCGACGTTCCAGACGTGACCGCGCAGTCCTTTTCATCATTCGGGGTTGTCTCGGACCCTTTTAATAATTAAATGGGCTAAAAATAATAATAATTAACGTATTTTAAGCCCGCACGCGAAACTGAGGTGCAACAAACATCTTCCTTAAGTGGAATCGATGTTTCGGACTCACTCGTGTGGTCCGTTTCATCGTTCGGGCTCATCTGGACAACTTCGCTGATGATCGCGCCGATTCGAGCCAACTTCACGTGCGACGCGATAACTAATATTTGTCGATCCAATCAAAGTCGTCTGATGTGCCAAATGTAGACCGGTCTTTGCCTATGCATAAATCAAAGCCAAAACCTAGCAAAGTGACCCTGGTTACAAGTCCCTCAACACACACCAAAAAAGTCTTAGGTGGGTGTCTGGCGCTACAGAAGTCAATACGTGCATTAAGCAATGTTCATCAGCGCTCGAGCGGACACCCTACGCATGCGACATCAAAAATTGATGCCAACAATTAGCGTCGTCCATTACTCGCTCGCTGCATTCAACCAGCATTGACTGCACCTTAATGGTTGCAATAAAGCATCACGAGGAATAACGACCTACATTGCAGAGTAACAAAACACCTTACGGAGCAACACATCGTCTTGATTGATGTGCAACGAAGCACCTCTAAAATGGGCACCGAAGTCCTCACAACTACTCCCAATTGCAACCACTCCTGATCATTGTACAATAGGTCCTTCTACATACGAACATTTTCTTTTAAGAAATTGTGTTACGTTTTCCCGCTTATGAGACAAGGGCCTATGCATATGCTCACTAACGTACAATTGATTATTCTAACAAAGTCAGGCCCCATGAGTTTTCCCATTTTCAAGTTTTTCACGTAAAAAGTTTTGATGTCTCTACCTATCACTTCTATTATTTATGTTTGTGTTGAGTTTTCAAATAATGCCAATATACTAAATGATTACTCGACACCTACAAATCTTCTTACACTTAATGATTTGGCATCTTCTGTGGGAAGAAACAATGCCACCATTGAAGGACTTCTAAAACTTGTTGAATGGCTACCAGACACAATACTCACAACAATGAAGTATCTTGCTTCAACACCCATCATTCAAAGGGGTAATCATGGAGCTAAGGACATCAACTCTCTGCCTCTTCCCACCCTGGAAGACATTATCCTAAAGACCAAGGGATTAGTCTCGGAATGAGTTCCCTCAAGAGGATTCCCCGTTCGTCATAACTTCCAAGTGTCTTCTCTCTTGGCTGAGGCAGTCCACTGGCACCCAATTCCAACAAGCTTCAAACTGACCCTTGTTGACCATTATTGAATCATCATGAACATCTAACATGCCTATAATGCTTTTCTCAGTCAAATGTTTCCCTCCACTCTCAAGAGTCAAACTCACTTAAGGATTTACTCTCTGGCAAAAGCCACTATTCAAACATTCAATGAGCTTTTCAAGCTTTTTGTGGAACAATTCATATCAAACACGAGGTTCATCAAGGATTTGTACCATCTTTCAAGAATGTGCCAGAATGAGAGAGAATCACTTAAGAATACTTATGCAAATAGGTGGTTTTCATTTGCAATCTTTGAATTATTTTTTATTTATATCTAAAATAAAATGAAATTTCTTACTATAATTTCTAAAAAAGTAAAAAAAAAAAATCGGCTGTTGAGTTTTGTTAGATTAACATCACTTAAAGCATATAACATATTAACAAAATATAATGAAAGAGACTAATTTATAAATTAATTTAGGGCTAAATAGGTTTGCTGTTATTTAATATTAAAGAACAAGTGCATTTACATAACTAATGTAAGATGCATATATAAGACAAAATTTTAAAAGTAAACGCAAAAAGCGCCCCATGGGCCTACAAAAAGCTCGGCCTTTTTCTTTTGCGCTCTACTATCACCGCGTTTCGACCGCCCACACGCTTATGTGGTATGGGCCCCTTTTTTATTTTAAATTTAATTATATTATTTTTAGTTATCAAATTAAAATAAAAAAAATTAAAATTGAATATTATACAAACTGCCACATTCTTTAAAAATCAAACATGTTCACTAATTCGCCGGTTCCATCCCAGTCCGATCGATTCAATCTTGATTCTATGTATAAAATAATTTGAGTTTGGATCGAATCTGTTGAATGACCGGCTCACCGTTGAATCAGTTCGAATATATCTAATTAACTAAATTTTTTATTACACTAATTATAAATTAAAACTTAACAATTTAAACTTGTCCTTGTAAAAAAGTGAGCACATTGCCTTCAATCGGAGGTTAAGCATAGATTATTACAGCCTTACCCAATTCTCTCTCTCTCTCTCTCTCTCTCTCTCTCTCTCTCTCTCTCTCTACATATCCTAAGACGTAAATACATTGTTTTATTTTTAAATTAAATTAAATTATAAAAGGATGACATGGTTGAACAACTCCAATTATATAAGCTAAGTCAAGAGTCAGCTGTTCTTCTAGAGAGAAAAGTCGAACTGAGCAAAGGCATGATTGAATGCTGATGGTGTTTATAGAGCATGCATGTTAAATAATTAATATGAATGCAAAAAAAAAATTTATTCTTTTAAAATTGATGTTATGGTATGGCTGAAATACCATATAGGAGACAGATGCTGGAGCGAAGCGGGGTGAAGCAGAAGAATCTGTCCAATCGGGAGAGTTTCGTTATGTGGGGGAAACGCCCCGTGGTGCATTACATGGGTAATTTGGGAATTACATATTATACTTTAAGGTTTTATCTAGGGTTATATATATGCATGTTTGTAACCTAGGCTATTCTATGTTGTATTATGTATCATGTACTCTTTTTTCTGGAGTTGAAAGGAAGTCGTCGCTTTGCTCCCGAGAACGTAGACATCTTTGCCGAACCTCATTGAATCTTTATGTTCTTCTAGATTTGTGTCGATTCGTATTTTTCTTTGCTCTAATTTCTTAGCAATTGCTATAACAAAAAATTTAATTTTTTTTTTCTATATATTTCATAGAGTTTAAAAAGATATTAGGAGGGTCATTAGGATGTCTTATTGTTATTTTCTTTTTTCACATAAGAAAATTGATTAGATATGATATCTATTTAATGCTTGCTTCTTCTGTCTTATTTTTTATTAAAAAAATATTAAATTATAAAATNGCTTAGAAGATCTATAACAGAAAATTTATCGTGTGAGTTCAGAGTGTCGACTCTGTTCGTTTAAGTTATGGCTGGAGGTATGTATGATTCTATCTCGTTTCCGCTTATCGATTTAAAAATTAATTTTGTAAATCGAATATGGTATTTAGAATTATTTTTTTACATTATTATCCTCCGCACATTTTTCGTCTGGACACGTCCTCGTGGCGAAATGAGGGACTCCTGTAGCTAAAGTCGACGTGACCACGCAGTCCGTTTCGTCATTTGGGGTTGTCTTTGTCCACTTGTTCAACTAATGGGCTAAAAAAATTAATAATTAACGTATTTTAAGCCCGCACGTGAAACTGTGGTGCAACGAGCAACTTCCCTAAGTGGAATCTAAGTTTTAGACTCACTCGTGTGGCCTGTTTCATCGTTCGGGCTCATCTAGACAACTTCGCTGATGATCGGGCCGATTCGAGCCAAATTCACGCGCGACACGATAACTAATGTTTGTCGATCCAATCGAAGTCGTCTGATGTGCCAAATGTCGACCGGCCTTCGCCTATGCCAAAGACAAAACCTAGCAAAGTGACCATGGTTACGTGTCCCTCAACACGCACCAAAAAAGTCTTAGGTGGGTGTCTCGCGCTACATGAGTCAATATGTGCATTAAGCAATGTTCCTCAGCACTCGAGCAGACACCCTACACATGCGACATCAAAAATTGATGTCAACAATTAGCATCGACCACTGCTCGCTAGTTGCCTTCAACGACCATCGACTGCACCTTAATCTTTGCAATAAAGCATCACGAGGAATAATGTCCAACATTGCTAAGTAACAAAACATCTTACGGAGCAACACATCGTCTTGATTGATGTGCAACGAAGCACCTCTAAAATGGGCACCAAAGTGCTGACAACTACTTCCAATTGCAACCACTCATAATCATTGTACAATTGGTCCTTCTACATACGAACATTTTCTTTTGAGGAATTGTGTTACGTTTTCCCGCTTATGAGACAATGACCTATGCATATACTCACTAACGTACAATTGATTATTTTAATAAAGTCAGAACCCATGAGTTTTCCCCTTTTCAAGTTTTCCAAGTAAAAAAATTTGATGTCTTTACCTATCACTTCTATTATTTACGTTTGTGTTGAGCTTTCGAATAATGCCAAGATACTAAATAATTACTCCACCCCTACAAATCTTCTTACACTTAACGATTTGGCATCTTCTGTGGGAAGAAACAATGTCACCATTGAAGGACTTGTAAAACTTGTTGAATGACTATCAGACACAATACTCACAACAATGAAGTATATTGCTTCAACACCCATCATTCAAAGGGGTAATCATGGAGCTAAGGATGTCAACTCTCTGCCTCTTCCCACCCTGGAAGACATTATCGTACCGACAAAGGGAGTAGTCTCGGAATGAATTCCCTCCAGAGGATTCCCCGTTCGTCATAATTTCCAAGTGTCTTTTCCCTTGGTCGAGGCAGTCCACTAGCACCCAATTCCAACGGGCTTCAAACTAACCCTTATGAACTTGTTAACCATTATTGAATCATCATGAACATCTAACATGCCTATAAAGCATTTCTCAGTCTAATGTTTCCCTCCACTCTCAAGAGTCAAGCTCACACTTGGTTTTATCACTGACAAGAGCCACTATTCAGACAATCAATGAGAATTTCTAGCTATTTGTAGAACAATTCATATCAAACATGTGGATCGTCAAGGCTTTGTACCATCTTTCAAGAATGTGCCAGAATGAGGGAGAATCACTTAAGAATACTTCTGCAAAATCTTCACTAATGCTCGTCAGATTTTAGGAGTGGATCCTAAATTATAAAGGGGTGTCTTTCTTGAAAAACAATTGCATGAACTTAGATAAGAAAATACTTACTTTCACAAGGTTTGATTTTTTTTTTCCCTCTCAAATAGGTGGTTTTCATTTGCAATCTTTGAATTATTTTTTATTTATATCTAAAATAAAATGAAATTTCTTACCGTTTTGAAATTTACTTATAATTTCTAAAAAAAAAGTAAAAAAAAAAAAAATCGGCTGCTGAGTTTTTTTAGATTAACATCACTTAAATCATATAACATATTACCAAAATATAATGAAAGAGACTAATTTATAAATTAATTTAGGGCTAAATAGGTTTGCTGTTATTTAATTTCAAAAAACAAGTGCATTTACATAACTAATGTAAGATGCATATATAAAACAAAATTTTAAAAGCAAACCCAAAAAGCGCCCCATGGGCCTACAAAAAGCTCGGCCTTTTTCTTTTTCGCTCTACACGCTTCTGTGGTATGGGCCCCTTTTTTATTTTAAATTTAATTATATTATTTTTAGTTATCAAATTAAAATCAAAAAAATTAAAATTGAATATTATACAAACTGTCACATTCTTTAAAAATCAAACATGTTCACTAATTCGCCGGTTCCATCCCAATCCGATCGATTCAATCTTGATTCTATGTATAAAATAATTTGAGTTTGGATCGAACCTGTTGAATGACCGGCTCTGTTGAATCAGTCTAATATATCTAATTAACTAAAATTTTTATTACACTAATTATAAATTAAAACTTAACAATTTAAACTGGTCCTTGTAAAAAAGTGAGCACATTGCCTTCAATCGGAGGTTAAGCATAGATTAATACAGCCTTACCCAATTCTCTCTCTCTCTCTCTCTCTCTCTCTCTCTCTACACCTAAGACGTAAATACATTGTTTTATTTTTAAATTAAATTAAATTATAAAAGGATGACATGGTTGAACAACTCCAATTATATAAGCTAAGTCAAGAGTCAGCTGTTCTTCTAGAGAGAAAAGTCGAAGTGAGCAAAGGCATGATTGAATGCTGATGGTGTTTATAGAGCAAGCATGTTAAATAATTTATATGAATGCAAAAAAAAAAAATATTCTTTTAAAAGTGATGTTATGGTATGGCTGATATACCATATAGGAGACAGATGCTGGAGCGAAGCGGGGTGAAGCAGAAGAATCTGTCCAATCGGGGGAGTTCCGTTATGTGGGGGAAACGCCCCGTGGTACATTACATGGGTAATTTGGGAATTACATATTATACTTTAAAATTTTATCTAGGGTTATATATATGCATGTTTGTAACCTAGGTTATTCTATGTTGTATTATGTATCATGTACTCTTTTTTTGAAGTTGAAAGAAAGTCGTCGCTCTGCTCCCGAGAACGTAGACATCTTTGCCGAACCTCATTGAATCTTTTTATTCTTCTAGATTTGTGTCGATTCATATTTTTCTTTGCTCTAATTTCTCAGCAATTGTTATAACAGAAAATTTAAATTTTTTTTCTATATATTTCAGAGTTTAAAAAGATATTAGGAGGGTCATTAGGGTGTGTCATTTTCTTTTCTCACATAAGAAAATTGAGTAGATATGATATCTATTTAATGCTTGCTTCTTCTGTCTTATTTTTTATTAAAAAAATATTAAATTATAATATGATATTTAGTGACATATCACTACAAATTTGTATATTTATTAGTGCACCAACTAATTATTTAATATGACATGAAAGATCTCAGCAAACCCCTAATTACTAAAGAAAGAGAAAGAAGAGGAAATTGTGTGTGCGCAGATGTGTGAGAGAGGGAGAGGGCATGCAACATAGGATTTTTATTTCCCTAAATTAAAAAATTTAAAACATTGCAACTTATCTCAGATTAAAATGGCCCCTTATCGTAATATTTACTTATGCGTGCTAGAAAATTTGTGGTGGTAAAGTAATTGATCATCGTCTTAGCGTTGCACGAGGATTCAGCACACACTCAGATTAAAAATGAATTGAGTTGTGATCACACCAGAAGTTTTTACGTGGAAAACCTGTAAAAGGNCAAAGAAGAGGAAATTGTGTGTGTGCACATGTGGGAGAGAGAGAGGGCATGCAAAATAGGATTTTTATTTCCCTAAATTAAAAATTTAAAACATTGCAGCTTATCTCAGATTAAAATGGCCCCTTATCGTAATATTTACTGATGCGTGCTAGAAAATTCGTGACGGTAAAGTAATTGATTATCGTCTTAGCGTTGCACGAGGATTCAACACACACTTCGATTAAAAATGAATTGAGTTGTGATCACACCAGAAGTTTTTACATGGAAAACCCGTAAAAGGGAAAAACCACGGGGTCTGGCCCAGTTGTAAAATCCACTATAATAGGGGTGTAAACGAACCGAACACGAACGAACAACGGTCGTGTTCGTGTTCGGTTCGTTTGAAATATAGTTNCGGGCCTGACCCAGTTGTAAAATCCACTATAAGTTGATGATTACAGATGTCCCTTGTCCCACAGGCGGGAAAATGGTTACTCGCTTTTTGCGTTACAACGTCGACTGATGACGTCTAGTAAGTCGTGGTTGGCGGAAGTCAACGGTGATTGGCGGCGTTTAACGGTGGTCGGCGGTGGTTGACAGAGGTCTGCGGTCGTTGTCGACGGTCAGTGGTGGTCGACGGCGATCGACGATGACAAGGATGATCGTGGACTTGAACTCCTTCTTAAAGCCTCAAGTTCTCTCTTAAGTCTCCCCTCCCCCTCATGTGAGGGGTGAGGCTCTATTTATAGTGTTTAGAGTGCAATTAATGCAGGAATATGAACCATTTTGATCGGACGGCCCGGAGAGCTTCCCTGGATCATATGACGTTTGATGGACATTTGAGTGCCTTAACGATATTGGAATTGAGCAACCTTGGGCTCGTTGGATTCGTCTTTTTGAGGCGCTCAATTCGGCTATAAACTCGATAGATTCGACATCCTTTTGACCTTTCAAATGCCTCCAGAAATCCTCCAGTAGTGGTTTAATGACTTGATCTGGGTTTGATTTGACTCGGATTGGACTAACTTTTATATCATTATGTCCGTTTCATCGAGCAGATCAGTTTTGACTATAAGTTTGCTGAAATCAGAGTTCCGGATGACTCGTAATCGAAGTTTGAATGTTCGTGCTCAGAATATTGCATCAATATTCGTGTTTGATTATGATAATTTGTTGGTGGCGTATCATTTACATAAATTTTTGCCCATTACATGGTACACTATTTTAATCTAATGAATGAATACATGGTATGCCCATCAGGCACAATTGAAACAACTAATCAAGCTCAAGATAAATACATGTTGATTGTCACCTAGATGAATGCTTTGAAGGTTTTGATGCTTGAGTAGTTGGAGTTGTTCTCTATTATTGAATGCGATAGTTTCTTCTATGTTATGTGGTACTATTCACAACTTCAACGAACATGCAGGTTATTTGTCAAATAATTCATAGCAAATAAAAGTATCATTAAGAATTTGTCTCATCTTTCAAGAATTTCTCACAACGGGGAGAATCACTTAAGGAATACTTCTGTAAATTCTCTACTGTATATCGTCAGATCCTAGGAGTGGATCTTGAATTACTAAGGTGAGTTTTCTTGGAAAACAAATGAATGAACATAAATAGTAAAATACTTAGGGTCCATTTGAGGCAGCTTGTGCGTTTCAGGATAAGCTGCTTATCCTCAAATGCGGCCTGCGGGCTGGCCACAGTGGTTGACCTGTGGCCTGCATTTAGTGTAAAAACCCAAACACAGTTTCGGATAAGCTGACAAAACGCGCAAACCAAACGGTACAGAGGCGTTTTCAAGCGTTTTGAAAACGCCGCCCGCACTTATAAGCTACCCCAAACGGACTCTTAGTTTGGTGATTCACTTTTTATCTTTACTATAAAGTTTTCATTTAAAATCTTTGTAGTATTTTTAATTTATATATAGAATAAAATGAAACTCCTTTTAATGTTCAAATTCATTTATAATTTCTAAAAGCAGTAAATAAAATAGTTTTCTTGGCTGTTAAGTTTTGTAGATTAACATCACTTAAGGGTGGTAATATATTAACAAATAAAATGAAATAGACTAATTTATAAAATTTAGGGCTAAAAAGTGTTTATTTCTATTTAATATTAATAAATAAGGGCATTTACATGCATACCACACAACACTTCGATTTTTTATGTGTGCTAGAAAATCCGCTGCGGTAGAGAAACATATTATTGTCTTAGCATTGTACGATAATTCAACACACACGCACAGATGAAAGAGAAACAAAAAGTGATTTAATGATTTGATCTGGGCTTGATCTGACTCGGATTGGACTAGTTTTTATATCATTGGGTCGGTCTCATCGAGTCGGTCAGTTTGACTATAAGTTTAGTGAAATTGAAGCTCTGGATGACTCTTAATTGAAGTTTGAATGTTTATTACTTAAAAAATTGTTTCGAGATTCATGTCATGCCTCGAGATTCGTAATGGATGATGAAAATTTATTGGTGGCGTATCAATTTCAGATACAAACTTATATATTTTCACACAAATTTAATATTACATAAAAAAAATACTCTCATTACTATGTCTTTTTTAATTGTAAAAATTTATGTGATAGATATAAAGATAAAGTTTTGGACATTAGACATATAAGCATGAATATTTTTTCCACTCCCACCGCCTGAGAAGCAACCAGAACGCCGCCCACACGTGAAGCCTCACGTAACTCACCCCCNGAATGATGTGGGACTTGTGCTTCTTCTCAAAACCGCAAGTTCTCTCTCCAACCTTGCCACTTCCCCCCTCTCTCATGAGACGGTCGCTACTCTATTTATATTGTTTTGGGTGCAATTAATGGAGAAATATGAACCATTTTGATCGGACGGTCCAGAGAGCTTTCATCGATCAGAATGTGTTTAATGGACATTTGAGTGTCTTAACGATGTCAGAATTAATTAATATTTGTTTCGTTGGATTCTTCTTGTCAAGACGCCTGATTCGACTATGAAATCGCAAGATTTGACATTCGTTTAACCTTCCAAATGCGTCCAAAAATCCTTCAAAAATGGTTTAATGATTTGATCTGGGCTAGATCTGACTCGGGTTGGACTTGTTTTTATATCATTGGGCCGGTCTCATCGAGTCAGTCAGTTTGACTTAAGTTTACTGAAATTGAAGCTCTGGATGACTCTTAATTAAAGTTTGAATGTTTCTTATTTAAAAAATTGACTCGAGATTCATGATAGATGATGAAAATTTGTTGGTGGCGTATCAATTTTAAGCACAAACATATATATTTTCACACAAATTTAATATTACATAAAAAATATTCTCATTACTATTATTATTTTAAAAAATATCATGTGCTTTTTAATTGTAAAAATTTATGTGATAGATATAAAGATAAAGTTTTAGGACATTAGACATATAAGCACGAATAATTTACATATAAGCATGAATAATTTTTCCACTCCCACCGCCTGAGAAGCAACCAGAACGCCGCCCACACGTGAATCCTCACGTAACTCACCCCCCACCTTCCCCTTTATTAACGCCGTCTTCCCCGAACCAAATTCCAGAGATCCATATCCAGTTAACAGAGAGTAAAGTTAACAATGAGCGACGAGGTAAAAGACAAATCGCCGGAGCACGCCGTGTTCTCCTCCGTCGATTCCCCCCAGCAGATCTCAGCTGCGCAGCCGAGCACCACCTCTGCGCCCCCAGACAACGTCGATGAAGACGATGATTTCGAGTTCGCATTCGCGGTAGGGAACCAAGAAACCCACCCGCTAATCACCGCCGACGAAATTTTCTCCGACGGCCAGATCCGCCCCATCTATCACGTCTTCAACCGCGATCTCCTCCTCACCTGCGACGAGGAGAAATTATGTCGGCAGCCCCTGTTCCAGCTCCTAATCGAGGATCGCGAGGTATCGATTTCCCATTCTGATTCGCCTTTAGGGCACGATCTTGAAGGAATCCCGCCCGGTAGTTACTGCGTCTGGAAGCCGGGTTCGCCGAAATCGCNTCTTTAGGGCACGATCTTGAAGGAATCCCGCCCGGTAGTTACTGCGTCTGGAAGCCGGGTTCGCCGAAATCGCCGGGAATGGTACGGAAGAGCTCGTCGACGGGATCATCGCGCCGGAGGCGGATTAGGGATTTTGTGGTCGGTCGGAGCCATAGCGATGGGAAGGAGAAGTTCATGTTCATTGCGGCGGAGGAGAAGAGTTCGATCAAGAAGGAAGTTGCAGCGGGTGAAGGCAAGAGGAAGGGGAAGGAGAAGAAGGCGGCAGAGTTGGATATGATAACTGCTCATCGTGTGTTCTACGGCTCGAGCGGTAACCGATCGACGGCGAGGGACGGCGGAGCCGCCTTCCGGAAGTCGTATTTACCTTACAAACCTGAGATAATGGGATTCTTCGCCAGAGTGAATGGGATCAGCCGAGCTCAACATCCATTTTAGAGCTTTTTTCTTATAAAATTTTAATTTCTTAGGCTTTTCTTTTGATGATGGAGCACATAAGTTCTATTTATTTTGTAATTAGGCTAATTGATGATTTGTTTTTCTTTTGGGGTTTCTGTAAATTTTGTGGGTTTTCAACTAAAGTGTTGTGTGACCGCTTGCTATAGCAGATTAAAGGTCTCTTTGAGTCAGTTTATTTGGTGTGGTGGCGTTTTGAAAACACACCTAGATCGTTTGGATAAATTGCATTTTGATAACTTATACATTTTGAAAACGTTAAAAGCAACGTTTTCACGCGGCATCTATTTAGGTTCGGTGACAGTTTTCTGGCAGCGGTCTGACTTTTCTAAAAATAAAAATTTTTAATAGTCATCACACCTAATTTATCAGCAAATTATCCCCAAACTGATCCTAAAATTCTAAACTAACTTATGAAAGATTGAAAATATATATTTGCAGCATGGTAATATGCAATTTTACAATTATATATGGTAATTTTTATTTTACAATTATTAGAAGTGATGTGCATATTTTGAGGGTATCGATTAATCATTTAATTACGAATAAATAATTATACAAAATTGTCTGACACATTCATTATTGATATACTCGAGCCGCTCATATTTTATTTGTTGATTTTTAATGCGATTTTAATGGGTCCCTAACATTTGCCGAAATGTGCAGTCCTCAAAACTCATCAACCAAGAAAAAATAATAATAAATCAAATTTGGGGCAGTTTATAAGTGTGGGGGTATTTTTTAAAACACTGCGGTACCGTTTGGATTGCACGTTTTGCTCGCTTATCCGAAAACGCGGCTCCATTTTTATCCCAAACGCAGGCCGGGGGTCGAATTCCACGGCCGACGTGCGCGCCATATTTTAGGATAAGCTGTTTATCATTAAACTCACAAGCTCCCCTAAACGCACTTATAGTTCAAAGCAAGCCAAAAATTAACCTTTGGTCTAAAATACTAAAACTTAAGCTTATATTTAAAATTAAAATTTATTTATCCCCTCACAATCTCTTTAAAATTAAAATTTAGAAATTAACATAAAACAAATATATCATATGCTTAATTTAATTTTCTAATCATAATACTATTCAATTTTTGTTATTTTATTTTATTTTTTTATTTTTTTTTTTGTTCAATGGACATTAAAATCAAAAAAAAAAAATGAAAATAGAATATTTTAATTTTAAAAGCCAAATAATATATAACAGAGTTAGATAACCTTCAGGCATGGGAAAAAGACACAACAGTTTTGCTCATTGCTCACGCAGAAACAACTAAAATATGGAAAAATATGGCTTCGATCCATATCTAAATAGGCAAAGATAAAGTCATTAATTTGAACCATTCAACATATTTTCAGTTAAAACTATCTCCAATTTTATTTTTCCCAAGTCTTTTTTTTTTTCCCCCTCTGAAAATGTTTTAAGTGACAAATTTATTTGCTTATACTAATCGCTTATGGTCTCGTTGAAGGGGACCATGCATTAATTCTGTAATAGAAGACTCCTACAATTATTGACGACAAGTTAAAAAATTTATTGTCATGTTTTGCTGCATTCTTATTTTTTAGTTTATATTTCTTATCTAATGACATGCAACATTAAATCATTGAATTTTGTATATATATATATATATATATATGACTAATATTAATTTATTAAAGTAAAATCTAATAATTCATTTAAATATTTTGATATAATTTAGATAGTAATTAAGAGTGTTATTGTTGAGAAATTAAGACGAAGAAAAATAAAAATCGACGCAAATCCAGAATAACACAGAAATTTACGAGGTTCGGCAAAGATGCCTAAGTCCTCGGGAGCAGAGCGGTGACTTCCTTTTCAATATTCAGACAAGAGTATAAAATGCAATATGTAGAATCTAAGAATCACATATTGTTACAAACATGACATATATATAACCTTATAATATCATATGTAATTACTTAAATTATCTCTGTACCAAACCGCGGGATGTTGCCCCTACACCCCTAACCCACATAATGAAACTCCCCTGATTTGACAGATCCTTCTGCTCCAATCCGCTTGTGGGCTCCGCTCTACTCTAACATTTGTCTCATTTATGGTATATGAGTCATATCTAACAAATCTCCACCCTGGTGAATATCCAACCCATTTGGAGAAATACATATACTCAAAAAATATCTATCTTGACAAATATTCAACCCTTTAGGAGAAATACATAACATCATGAAGTTTCTTACACCAAAATACGTTGGGCAACCATGTCTGTCAACAATTGCAAACATTCAACAACTTCAAGCAATGCAAGAACTAGTTGACAGTACCTGACTTGGTCAACATATCTACTGCAATTTCTTACACCAATAGTCTCGCAGCCCTCATTCGTCTTGTTTGCCCCTTATTAAATATAAATTTTTAAAATGAGATATGTAATTATATAAAAATTCCATGTTATTCATATGAGAGATTTTTTATTCCAACTTTCATAGAAATGTTTAAATAAATTTAAGTCCCAAAATCCTGCCATAAAAATCAATTAGTTTTAAGACTAATTATTTGATAAAAGTGCAAGGACTTCAAAGAAAAAAATTCAATGAAGCAAAAAGAAAAAATGCAAAAAATGTAGCAATTACATATATAGCAGATGAAACTTTATTATTTACAAAACTAGCACTCTTTTTAAATTTTATTTTTTGTTCAGATTCTCACTCAAATAACAAAATTCATGATAAAATTCAAATTCATAATATTAATTTCTATCATTTCTCAAATGAAACATGTAAATACACCAATTTAATGGACCAAAAAATTGACTTTGCATGTAATTATCTCTTCAAAAAATTAGAAAATACTGTGGATACCAGGAGAGTTATTTTAGAGATAAATGCATACCGAACTAATGTATATGTATATATGCCATGATTAAACTATTGAGAATTTGATAAAAAATAAAAAATAAGGATTTGGGTTATCATGGATAGGGCTGTCAAAAAAGCTCGTTGTTCGCGAACAGTTCGTGTTCGGTTCGTCAAGGAGTTTGTGTTCGANAGTAATTAAGAGTGTTTTTGTTGAGAAATTAAGGCGAAGAAAAATAAGAATCTGCGCAAATCCAGAATAACACATAAATTTATGAGGTTCGACAAAAATGTCTAAGTCATCGGGCGCATAGCGACGACTTCCTTTTCAATATTCAGACAAAAGTATAGAATACAATATGTAGAATCTAAGAATCACATATGGTTATAAATATGACATATATATAACCTTATAATACCATATGTAATTACTTAAATTACCTTTGTTCCAAACCGCGGGTGTTGCCCCCTGCACCCCTAACCCACATAATGAAACTCCCCTGATTGAACAGTTCCTTCCGCTCCACTCCGCTCGTGGGCTCCGCTCTGCTCCAACATCTGTCCCATTTATGGTATATGAGTCATGTCTAACAAATCTCCACCTTGGTGAATATTCAACCCATTTGGAGAAATACATATACTCAACAAATATCTACCTTGGCAAATATCCAACCCATTAAGAGAAATACATAACATCATAGAGTTTCTTATACCAAAGTGGGTTGGGCAACCATGTCGGTCAACAATTGCAAACATTCAACAACTTCAAGCAATGCAAGAACTTGTTGATAGTATTTGAATTGGTCAACATATCTACTGCCATTTCTTACACCAATAGTCTCGCAGCCCTCGTTCGTCTTGCTTGCCCCTTATTAAATATAAATATTTAAAATGAGATATGTAATTATATAAAAATTCCATGTAAATGTTAAAATAAAATTAAGTCCCAAATTCCTGCCATAAAAATTAGTTAGTTTTCAGATTGATTATTTGATAAAAGTGCAACGACTTCAAAGAAAAAATTCAATGAAGCAAAAAAAAATGCAAAAAAAAACAGCAATTACATATATAGCAGATGAAACTTTATTATTTACAAAACTAGACTCTTTTTAAGTTTTATTTTTTGTTCAGATTCTCACTCAAATAACAAAATTCATGATAAAATTCAAATTCATAATATTCATTTCTATCATTTCTCAAATGAAACATGTAAATACACCAATTTAATGGACCAAAAAATTGACTTTGCATGTAATTATCTCTTCAAAAAATTAGAAAATACTGTGGATACCAGGAGAGTTATTTTAGAGATAAATGCATACCAAACTAATGTATATGTATATGTGTCATGATCAAATTATTGAGAATTTGATAAAAAATAAAAAATAAGGATTTGGGTTATCATGAACTTTGATATTTGAGCGAAAATTTGAAAAATGAATGAAAAAGGGGGCATCAGTAGAGTTAAATATATGATAAATATATTTTAAATTTTTACCAACACATGTGAAAGACATGGGGTTTCATATTGCTTTATATCCTAACATCATATTTGTATTTGGTGCTCTACCCACTCAATTGTGCGGTCGGTCGGCCACCTAAGTTCTTGCCCACATCTCCACGCAACTTCGGAAAGGGAACGCATGCAGCTTATTGATATTAATGTATGGTTTTTAACACACGCGTTAATTTCTTGTAAGGCCGGCTAGGAATAAATTTATGGTCTGTTAGTATTTTTTAGCCGCATACTAATGACCTCTTCATTTTAAGCGTAGGATTTATTAAGACATTTCCTAACCATACGCAACCGTTGCGCACTAATTGAATAGTCCAAGCTCGTACGATTTCTAGATAGCGGATAAAGTTTTTTTTTTTTCTCTTCTTCCCATTTGAAAAGATTTTGATGATTTAATTTCAAAATTGGTTAAAAAAAATAATCAATACAATTTCCAATTAGTTTAAACTATTTAGATTTTTTTTAAAATTTGGACAATTAAGATCTAACTTTAACTTAATTATATATATATATATATATATATATATATATATATATATATATATATATATATATATATNTATGGTCTTATCGTGGTATGAAAATTCATCATATACTCAGAAAAAAAAGAAATCAATTAATAGTAACACTAGAATTTTTTATGCGGAAAACACAGAAAGAGAAAAATCACGGTGTCTGGCCCAGCTGAAAAGTTCCGCTAAAAAAATATGATTATAGTTGCAACCACCAGTCCCACATGCGGGAAATGGTTACTAAGTTCTCAAGTTATTACGTCGACGTAATGATGAATTGATCTGATCCAAGTCAAATCATGCCTAAATCAAGCTGTTAAATTACTTTTGGAAGCTTTCAGAGCATAATTTGAAATTCAAATGGATTCTGAGTATGACAAACTTATACTAAAATCGATGGTTTGAAAAAGATGAATCCAACGAGTCCAAGATCACTAAATTCTGACATTATTAAGACACTTAAATGTCCACAGAACATCTTTCAATCGAGGGAACTTCTCTAGACCATCCAATTAGAGTGGGGTTTAGAATCCTTCCTTATTTCAATATGGACTCTATCAATAGAGTCCACCCCCTCTTGCAAAGGGGGCCTAGTTCGAGCTAGAGGAAGATTGTAACACAGAGAAGAAGAGGCATAAGTCTAGTATTCAACACTAACAATCTGCCAAACGCTTCATGCTTCTATAGCCACTGACCACCATCGATTACTGCGCTTTGGCCGCTGCCAACCACTATCGACAGCCATGTGCTCCTTGCAGCGAAGTCCCTCGCAAATTCATAGTGTTTTGAGGAAGCCCATCATATGTTGTTAAACAGTCAAGCATCCAACGAACCAATATGTCACACATTACACTGTATGCGACGCTCCTTGAAGATGGTATAATAGTGCACTCCAAGCATGATGCATCGGCACACCCCAATGACAGAGTAACAATGCAACCCACTTACATAACAATGACGCCTAACAAAGATGGTGTAAAAACCCAAGGATGTTGACTTTCTCTGAACTCCTAAAGCTCTATTTTTGCAGCTTCTAACCTCAATCTTTGCAGCCTAAGGACATCATCACAACTCAATATTAGTATCTATGTGGCTTACAGATCATGCAGCTCCTGACTCTGGCCTTTGTGGCCTATGAATGTCATCACTGCTTACCACTATGACCTACATGACCAACTACGATTTACATGGATTACACCTCATGTGGCTTTCGGCTGCAGCCTCTGCATCCCACAGACATCATCACAGTTCTCCACTACACATAAGTGGCTTAAAACTTGTGTAGCTCCAGATTGATAAAATAATGAATAAATTTAAAATTTGGATAATGCTTTTATTTGCAAGGAGGATCTTCAATTTGATTACTCAATCAATTGATGAAATGAGCTATTTTATTCTGAAAAGAAACGCCATCACGTTCAATAACTTTCATGTTAGGTTTTATAAATAGGATATCTGTGCTGATAAATTAAAGTAGTATTCTAATATATTAATATAAAAGTCACTGTCTCAAAAATATTATGTGCATTAATGAAGAAGTTCTTATCTTATTTGATTGGTAGATAGCTTAAGTTTTCAACGTAAGATTGTTTCTTTTTGGGGTCGTTTACATACATACCACGAAATTCCTTTGTATTTACATATCTAACACCTAAATTTAAGGGGGTTTTTGATTGAATCAATTTGTTATGTACTGTAATTCATTTGCAGGGATTTGAAAAAATTGTGTTTGATATGAAAATTTGCAAATGCAATGTAAAATATGAATTGATTTGAAGTTTACATTGTAATTCATTTTGGTTGAATCATTTATGCAAAAAGCTATAGTCAAGTCGCTGCCCCCAACACTCGCCTTGCCGCCGCCCACTGTTGTCCGTGCTTGCTGCNCTTTGTCAAATCGAACACGAACTGTTCGTGAACAACGAGCTTTTTTGACAGCCCTACACTATAAGTTGATGATTACAGATGTCTCTTGTCTCACAGGCGGGAAAAGGGTTACTAGTTTTTTGCGTTACAACGTCGACTGATGACGTCTAGTAAGCCGTGGTTGGCGGAAGTCAACGGTGATTGGCGGTGTTTAACGGTGGTCGGCGGTGGTTGACAGAGGTCTACGGTCGTTGTCGACGGTCAGTGGTGGTCGACGGCGATCGACGATGACGAGGATGATCATGGACTTGAACTCCTTCTCAAAGCCTCAAATTCTCTCTTAAGTCTCCCCTCCCCCTCATGTGAGGGGTGAGGCTTTATTTATAGTGTTTAGAGTACAATTAATGCAGGAATATAAACCATTTTGATCGGACGGTCCGGAGAGCTTTCCTGGATCATATGACGTTCGATGGACATTTGAGTGCCTTAACGATATTAAAATTGAGCAACCTTGTGCTCGTTGGATTCATCTTTTCGAGACGCTCAATTCGGCTATAAACTCGATAGATTCGACATCCTTTTGACCTTTCAAATGCCTCCAAAAATCCTCTAGTAGTAGTTTAATGACTTGATCTGGGCTTGATTTGACTCGGATTGAACTAACTTTTATATCATTATGTCTGTTTCATCGAGCCGATCAATTTTGACTATAAGTTTGCTGAAATCGGATTTTTGGATGACTCGTAATTGAAGTTTGAATGTTCGTGCTCAAAATATTGCATCAAGATTCGTGTCATGCATTGAGATTTGTGTTGGATTATGATAATTTGTTGGTGGCGTATCATTTACATAATTTTTTGCCCATTACATGGGACACTATATTAATCTAATGAATGAATACATGGTATGCCCATTAGGCACAATTGAAACAACTAATCAAGCTCAAGATAAATACATGTTGGTTGTCACCTAGATGAATGCTTTGAAGGTTTTGATGCTTGAGTAGTTGGAGTTGTTCTCTATTATTGAATGCGATAGTTTCTTCTATGTTATGTGGTACTATTCACAACTTCAACGAACATGCAGGTTATTTGTCAAATAATTCATAGCAAATAAAAGTATCATTAAGAATTTGTCTCATCTTTCAAGAATTTCTCATAACGAGGAGAACCACTTGAGGAATACTTCTGTAAATTCTATACTGAATATTGTCTGATCCTAGGAGTGAATCTTGAATTACTAAGGTGAGTTTTCTTGGAAAATAAATGAATGAACATAGATAGTAAGATACATAGGGTCCGTTTGGGGCAGTTTGTGCGTTTCAGGATAAGCTGTTTATCCTCAAACGGGGCCCGCGGGCCGGCCGCAGTGGTTAACTTGTGGCCTGCATTTCGTGTAAAAACTCAAACGCAGTTTCGGATAAACTGACGAAACGCACAAACCAAACGGTACGGAGGTGTTTTTCAAGCGTTTTGAATACGCCACCCGCACTTATAAGTTACCCCAAACGGACTCTTAGTTTGACTTGATTCACTTTTTATCTTTACTATAAAGTTTTCATTTAAAATCTTTGTAATATTTTTTATTTACATATAGAATAAAATAAAATTCCTTTTAATGTTCAAATTTATTTATAATTTCTAAAAGCAGTAAATAAAATAATTTTCTTGGCTGTTAAGTTTTGTAGATTAACATCACTTAGGGGTGGTAATATATTAACAAATATAATGAAATAGACTAATTTATAAAATTTAGGGCTAAAAAGTGTTTATTTCTATTTAATATTAATAAATAAGGGNAGCAAGCTAAATAATTAATATGAATGCAAATTTTTTTTTTTATTCTGTTAAAATTGATGTTATGGTATGACTGATATACCATATAGGAGACATATGCTGGAATGAAGCGGAGCGGAGCGGAAGAATCTGTCCAATCGGGAGAGTTTCGTTATGTGGGGGAAACACCTCGTGGTACATTACATGGGTAATTTGAGAATTACATATTATACTTCAAGGCTTTATCTAGGGTTATATATATGCATGTTTGTAACCCTAGGCTATTCTATGTTATATTATGTATCATGTACTCTTTTTTCTGGAGTTGAAAGGAAGCCGTCACTTTGCTCCCGAGAACGTAGGCATCTTTGATGAACCTCATTAAATCTTTTTCTTCTTCTGGATTTGTGTCGAATCTTATTTTTCTTCGCTCTAATTTCTCAGCATTGTTATAACAGAAAATTAGTTGGTCAATTTTCTAAGATGAGTTTTTCTTGGAAAATAAATGAATGCAAAATACTTAGTTTGATACGATTCATTTTTAATCTTTACTATGAAGTTTTCATTTAAAATCTTTGTAATATTTTTAATTTATATATAGGATAAAATGAAACTCCTTTTAATGTTCAAATTTATTTATAATTTCTAAAAGCAGTAAATAAAATAATGTTCTTGACTGTTAAGTTTTGTAGATTAACATCACTTAGGGGTGGTAATATATTAACAAATATAATGAAATAGACTAATTTATAAAATTTAGGGCTAAAAAGTGTTTATTTCTATTTAATATTAATAAATAAGGGCATTTACATACATACCACACAACACTTAGATTTTTTATGTGTGCTAGAAAATCAGCTGCGGTGGAGTAACATATTATTGTCTTAGCATTGTACGAGAATTCAACACACACACAGATGAAATATAAACAAATAGAGACAACTTCAGAAATTTTTACGTGGAAAACCCGTAAAGAGAAAAACCATGGGGATTGGCCAAGTTGTGTGGATCTGCTATTATTTGATGATTACAGAAATCTCGTCCCACAGACGGAAAAAAGTAACTATACTTTTCAAATTACAACGTTGACTATCAGTGTCTGGTTGGTGGTGATTGACGACGGTTGGCGGTGGTCGACGACTGTCGGCGGTGATCGACGGAGGTTGGCGGTGGTCGCCGATGGTCTGTGGCGGCCGACAACGACTGACGATGATCGACGGTGACAAGAATGATGTGGGACTTGTGCTTCTTCTCAAAACCGCAAGTTCTCTCTCCAACCTTGCCACTTCCCCCCTCTCTCATGAGACGGTCGCTACTCTATTTATATTGTTTTGGGTGCAATTAATGGAGAAATATGAACCATTTTGATCGGACGGTCCAGAGAGCTTTCATCGATCAGAATGTGTTTAATGGACATTTGAGTGTCTTAACGATGTCAGAATTAATTAATATTTGTTTCGTTGGATTCTTCTTGTCAAGACGCCTGATTCGACTATGAAATCGCAAGATTTGACATTCGTTTAACCTTCCAAATGCGTCCAAAAATCCTTCAAAAATGGTTTAATGATTTGATCTGGGCTAGATCTGACTCGGGTTGGACTTGTTTTTATATCATTGGGCCGGTCTCATCGAGTCAGTCAGTTTGACTTAAGTTTACTGAAATTGAAGCTCTGGATGACTCTTAATTAAAGTTTGAATGTTTCTTATTTAAAAAATTGACTCGAGATTCATGATAGATGATGAAAATTTGTTGGTGGCGTATCAATTTTAAGCACAAACATATATATTTTCACACAAATTTAATATTACATAAAAAATATTCTCATTACTATTATTATTTTAAAAAATATCATGTGCTTTTTAATTGTAAAAATTTATGTGATAGATATAAAGATAAAGTTTTAGGACATTAGACATATAAGCACGAATAATTTACATATAAGCATGAATAATTTTTCCACTCCCACCGCCTGAGAAGCAACCAGAACGCCGCCCACACGTGAATCCTCACGTAACTCACCCCCCACCTTCCCCTTTATTAACGCCGTCTTCCCCGAACCAAATTCCAGAGATCCATATCCAGATAACAGAGAGTAAAGTTAAAAATGAGCGACGAGGTAAAAGACAAATCGCCGGAGCACGCCGTGTTCTCCTCCGTCGATTCCCCCCAGCAGATCTCCGCTGCGCAGCCGAG
>JXCR01122280.1:62742-104803 GCA_002079205.1 Phalaenopsis hybrid cultivar
ATATATATATATATAATAGTTTGTTAGTTAGTACTTCGACTTATAATCGGGTAGAATAATAGTTGGTAAAAAGTTATATACGTAGCACATAATTCTTATGTATTTACATATCTAATTCAAAAACTTACATTTTTACATATAAGTCAATTTCAATTGTTCTTCACTCTTTATCACAAAGATAGGTCCTCAAATTCCAAAAAGCATAATCAACTTCATTTGCTCGTATGTTTCTCGTATAAGTTGTTTTGCAAACTCAACAATAAGACTGTCAAGTCATTCACAGAGAGTGTATTACTTTGAAGATTTTAGAAGACCTTTCTTAGAACTCTCTTTTAATCTAGGATTGGGTTTCTAACTGACCATAAAATATTTCCTATGAGAAATATGAGATTTTTTTTTTAATTTTAAACAAAAAGATAATGGAACCTCTATCTACAATTAAGAAAAGAGTCTCATTATTTGGGCTGACAGCATGCATCACTCATAGATCCCCAAATATGATGTTGAAAGTACCTCATAAACAAAGAATATTTGGGTTGACATTTTGAGTGATGTTGATATCCCCAAATATGATGCTAAAATTAATTTATTAAGTTATAAAAGCACAAAAGTTTCTCGTAACTAAAGTCTAGGACTTGATTGAGTTTTGAAGATCCGACTAAACAAGCTAAATATGGTCGAGTAACTGAAAGCTCTTTTCACTCAACAAGCCATAAAAATCATCATAGTGAAGGAGCCGCCATTTTTTCAGTTTGATTACTGAGGTTGTCAAGTTATATGTTTTTTTTTTTTTTGATTTGATAAGTTCAAGTGGATTAGATCAAATACATTTTCTTGATATGTCAAAAAGTAAAGGAAAAAAAAAAAGAATTGGTTCTAACTCAAAAAAGTATCAAGCTAAGTTCGAAGTCATTTATATTTAGAAAGGAAAACTTCCTAAAAAAATTTGGATCAAGCATAAACTAAAGATCATAGGAATTTATCTTTTTTTAATAAATATGATAAAGCATAAAACATTGGTTCTCCTAGTCTTTGTTCAAAGCTCGATGCTGGACTAAAGGAAATTTAATGTCAAAAAGTCTGAAAAAGTATTAAACACATGACTAATGGTTTCTTGCCCTTGACATAACATGAGCCTAAGGGCTGGATCGGGAACATGCATTCTTCAATAAATCCTTCAAGACACAAAGCTAGAGCATAAGTTTATCGAGACAATTCATGTCAATTCCTTTAATAAGTCCGTTAAGGGACAAAACTATGACAAAAAGCATGTTTATCCTCCTGACAACTACATAGAAACAATTCAGATCAATTCATTCAACAAGCCCGTTTAGGCATAAAGTCATGGCGAACGGTATGCTTGTCCACATGATAAAACTGTACAGAAAACTAAAGTCAATTCCTTTATAAAGTTCATTGAAGCATAAAATTAGGATAAAAGAGCTCCAAAATCTCAAAGGTACTAAAATGAGATCATTAAGTTTGTTGAAGAGGAAAGTAGGGGGTTGAAAGGACACTCATTTGCTTGACAAGTTGATCAAGATAATTTAGGTTAATTTCTTCATCATATAAGTTAAAGCACAATGCTAGGATAGGAGCCATAAATTTCCAAAATCAATAAAATTAAACTTCATCAAATCCATTAAGCACATGACGTCAGGCGGGTGACGAGATAAATGTGACTTAAACAAGTGATGTTCTTACCAAAGTTCAATTCACGAAATGTGTTAATATTTAAGAGTAATATGGTAAGTTTATTAAGAAAAAATCTCAACTGGTTGTATTTAGATCTCGCAACAACAACATTTAACACATAGATGAGATAGCTTATCCTTCATAAATTATGAACTTGCACGATCTCATTATTCTTATAGTTAATTAAATAATCTTATGATTCCTAACTAACACCAAACTCAACACTAAAATACTTCTTAGAAATTAAAATAATTGTCTCCCAAAATGATAGGGATAATAATATTACATTAGGACTCCTAACGTAGAGCTACGTTTGGAGCCCATTGATATGCGAACACGTGTGGGTGACAAAAAAAAATTTAAAAAAAATTGTTTTAACACACGGAAATATTTCTCCCGTGTTATTCAACATTATTCAAGTGTTTTTATGGTGATATTCATGTGTTATTGTGTTCTAGGAATATTCTCAGTGTAATAATAACACAATAAAACATGAATAACACGGAATAACACAGGAGGAATATTCTCCTGTGTTATCGGGTCGGATCACAGAAAGGCGCGTGTGTTTCCTTGAAGTCATTTGTATGCACATCGTGGACTCCGAACGTAGCTCAACATTAGGAGTCATGATGTAATGTTTTTCCAATGATAGGAAGATGGAACAAGCTCTTCTAGTTCATTCAAATAGGGTTTAAAATTCTATTGATCATAACACACATGATCAACATTTTTAAAATTTTGGTGAGAAACATAATATGATCTCTTGTAATGATCATAAATTTCATATTTTGAAGTAGATTAACAAATTCTTGTCAGTGGCTATCTTCATCATTCTAATTTCAAATTTTCTTTCAAAAATATTTGTGACAACCATTTGAACAACTCTATTATAGAAGGGCTAAACAATTTTAAACAAAGTAATATTAAAATCAAATATTATTATGAGAACATATAGAATTTTAATATTTTTCAAAACAAGCTATAATCCTTTAAAAAACTATACAAAAAGAGGTTAAAAGAGGTTTTATTTAAGGTTGAATTTTCGAGTTCATTTCAATATACACATAGCATAGGAAATCCTACAATGGATAAATAAAAAACATAATAATAAATAAATAAATAAAAAGAAAAAGAAAAAAAAAATCTAACGTAAGCTTACAATAAAAGGCATGAGTATTTGCATACATACCGCCTAATTTCTATTTATTTAGATATCTAACACCTAAACTCTACCTTTTACATCTATACCGCTCAAATAATCATTCATGTCACATCTAAAATACCACATTAGGTGTTAGATAAGGGTGCCAAAAATTGACCCGACATGCCACGCGACTCAAACTCGACTACAAAAATTTGGGTTAGGATTGACCTGATTATTTTCTAGGTCGGGTTCAGGTTTGAGAACTCAACACATAAAAATTTCGAGTCAGGCTCGGATTGAACCCAAAAACGGGAACAAGATAATTAAAAATTGATTCTACTCTTAACTCTTATACCATTACGAATCAAATACAAATAGATTTTTTTTTGAATTTACCTATAGTTACTTGTTAAATTTTAGAAGTACAATTTTTAATAAGAAATTGAGCTGGCAGGTTAAGCAAGTTGTGTTCAAAGTTTTTCAAACCGTTAAATATTCAAGTCGAGTTCAGGTTGAGCCGATCCAACCTGAGTTGGATCGGGTTTTTTTTGGGTCGGACCTGAACCCGACCTACTAACCTGAATTGACATCCCTAATGTCAGATATGTAAATACATAAGAATTGAGCGGTATTTATGAAAATCTTTTTTTTATATAAAATTTTTAAAATTCTCAATATTATGAGATTTTATTCTGCCCATATCAAATTTGTACTCCACATTCAACTTCTAAATCATACACACACTTTATATTTTTTAACAGTAAAAATAATTCAATACATACTAATTTTATTTTATATTTATGAGCGAAAAATAATAAAACTGAAAGCTATGATATATTTAATTTTATTTTATCCATTACTGGGCTAGGCAGTTTTTGGGCCTGTTGGATCATTGGATAAAGGTCTGTTAGTCCAAAAGGTCCGTTGAACGGATGACAAAGCCCAAGATTTAATAGTTAAACGGGTAAATGAAAAGGCTTCTTAAAAAAATAAACAAATAAAATTGTCATATTGAGTCACGTAATGTTTTCTACAAAATCGAACTAAATGGCGCATAAAAACATTATGAAAATGAAATGTAAGGAAAAATATAAGTTAATGCTTTATTTAATTTTGAGTCTGATAATATCACCTTTCTCTAAGAGGCTCACGATTGTAACTCCAAAATTATTGGACGTGAAGACAATTAGAGTAGGGTTGTAAATAGGGCTCTAAACGAGTCGAGCTTGAGCGAGCTCAGGCTTGGCTCTTGTTCGGCTCATTCGAAATTATTCGTGTTCGAAAACGGCTTGTGAACAGTGTATTCGTGTTAGGCTCGAAATTAACTCGTTAAAATTAAACTGAAAAAAATAGGTGTATAGTGCTGGATTTGAACATGAATCAAATGTATGCAAAACAAGACACAGAATCACATTACCACAAGATAAGTTACAATTTAAACTTAGATATATAAATATATATAAATATATATATATNTATATATCTACTATATACATATACATATATATATATACCACATCAACTGGTGGTATCTAGATCTCGCACCAACAACAACTAGTATCAGAGCGTGATTTCAGATTTGAGGAAGAATGATGACTGCAGATGAAGTAAAGGTTTCAGGGATTGAGAAATTTGATTGCATAGATTTTGGTTATTGGAGAATACAGATAGAGGATTATCTTTATGGGAAGAAATTTCAACTTCTGTTATTGGGGAAAAGACCTGAAATGATGGATGTGACTGAATGGAATTTGTTTGATCGACAAGTTCTGGGGGTTATTTGATTAAACCTATCGAGATCCGTTGCACACATCGTTGCCAAGGAAAGGACGACTGCAGAACTCATGGCAGCCTTATCATGTATGTATGAAAAGTTATCGACAAATAATAAGGTGCACTTGATGAAGAAGTTATTCAATTTAAAGATGAAGGAAGGTGTTTATGTTGTTCAACACCTGAATGATTTCAATACTACCACAAATCAATTGTCGTCAGTGGAAATTAATTTTGATGATGAGATATGTGAGCTGATCTTGTTGGCTTCATTGTCAGATAGTTGAGAAGTCATGAAGATAATAATTAGCAGTTCTGCAGATAAATCTAAGCTGAAATACGATGATACTCGTGATTTCATTTGGCTGAGGAATTTCGCAGGAAAGATTCTAGCGAGATCTCAGGTTTGAGTTCGGCACTGAATGTTGATTTTAGAGGGATATGACATGCAGAAACTCAAGGATAGGAAGATCAAAATCAAAGTTTAGTAAGCAGACAATCTGTTGTAATTGTGGCAAGGTTGGTCACATAAAAAGAAACTACAGGAATCCTAAAAGGATGGAGAATGGTGGCACAAATGTGGTATCTGAAGAATCACAGGATGCACTATTGTTGGCAGTTCATAGTTTTATTGAAGACTTGATATTGGATTTGTAGGCTTTGAATGTGGTAAGAAATCTACCAGAGACCATAGTGTAGGGCAGTGATGGAAGTGAAGAGGAAAGTGCGTATGGGGCACCCATTCATATTGTTCCACAGACAGATGTCGAAGAACCATAGAGCTATGAAGAAATCTTGCAAGATGAAAGTTCAAGCAAGTGGGAGCTGGCGGAACTTCCACCCGGGAAGAAGACATTACACAACAAGTGGGTGTACCGGGTGAAAACTAAGAGTGATGTCAGTAAGAGGTACAATGTTTGTTGAAAAAGGCTTTCAGCAGAGGCTGGATGTTGCCCATGCAGTGGGAGTTGTAAGAAGGGATAAGAGTGAATCAGGAAATAGCTTGGAGGTGCAAAACTATGTGGAACTTGATGATATGTTAACTAAGGGTGTTACTCTTGAGAAATTGAAGTTGTGTACAACTTCAGTTGGTCTTCTAGAGTAAAGACAAAGGCTTTGAGTTGCTGAAATGGAGGATTCAAGGTGGAGGATTCACAGTGGAGGATTCATGTTAAGAGAAAAAGGGCAACACCTTCAGTGGAGGATATTAATTCGAGGAAGAAGATGTTGCAGCCTGTGTACCGGTCTCCAAGTGGAAGAATTGTTAGTGGTGGAGCGCAGTCCACTATGCATGGGCGGTTACTTTGCTTTGAAGAGTCACACCTCTTCACAAATAACCACTCCCGTCTTCCTCTTTTGTGAAGTGAATCATCTCTTCGCTTCCTCATGTTCGTAATAAAAGCTTTGGATGGCTCTCCTTGGGTTTAGAAGTCACGGTTTGAGTTCTTCGTCGGTTTCCTCAGGATAGAGGAAGGTTTCCTCAGGGCAGAGGAAGAGAAGTGCAAAGAGGAGCAGTTTCTTGCGGCAGAAGGAAGAGGAAGGAAGAAAGAGAAGATTGTACTCTAGGTTTTTTTTTTGTGGTTTGTGGCAGAAGAGAAATTAAGTTTATTTCTCTTGTAAGTTTGTCTTCTTCGGTGTATCTCGGTGTAGAGTTTTCTTCGGTGTATCTCAGTATAAAGAGAGATGAATAAAGAGAGAAGAAGAGAGAGAGAGCAACGAAGAGTGAGAGATTCCTCTTGTAAGTCGACGTGATCGACTGGTGTAAATTCCTCAAGTAGTAAAATCCTCTGCAACTCCGTGGACGTAGGCAATTTNCGTATCCTTCATAAATTATGAACTTGTACAATCTCATTATTCTTATAGTTAATTAAATAATCTTATGTCATGGCTAACACCAAACTCAGCACTAAAAGACTTCGTAGAACTATGTTTGGAGTCCACTGATATGCGAACACATGGGACTGACAAAAAAATTAAAAAAAAAATCATTTTAGCGAAGGGGAATATTCCTCCAGTGTTATTCAACATTATTCAAGTGTTATTATGGTGGTATTCATATGTTATTGTGTTCTGGGAATATTATCAGTGTTATAATAACATAATAACACATGAATTATGCGGAATAACACAAGAGGAATATTCTCCTGTGTTACCGGGCCGGATCACAAAAAGGCGTCCGTGTTTCTTTGAAGCCACGTGTCTGCATATCAGTGGACTCCGAACGTAGCTCTACGTTATGAGTCCTGATGTAATATTTTTCCAATGATAGGAGGATGGAACAAGCTCTTCTAGTTCATTCAAATAGGGTTAAAATTCTATTTATCATAATAATCATGACCAACATTTTTAAAATTTTGGTGAGAAAGATAGTATGATCTCTTGTAATGATCATAAATTTCATATTTTAAAGTAGATTAACAACTTCTTGTCAATGGCTATCTTCATCATTCTTATTTCAAATTTTCTTTCAAAAATATTTGTGGCAACCATTTTAACAACTCTTATTATAGAAGGGCTAAACAATTTTAAACAAAGTAATATTAAAATCAAATATTATTATGAGAGCATAAAGAATTTTAATATTTTTTAAAACGAGCAATAATCCTTTAAAAAACTATCCAAAAAGAGGTTAAAAGAGGTTTTATCTAAGGTTGAATTTTGGAGTTCATTTCAATATACGCATAGCATAGGAAATCCTACAATGGAAAAGATCGACTTAAAAAAATATAATAATAAATAAATAAATAAATAAAAACATAAAGAAAAAAAATATATAAAAGGCATGAGTAGTTGCATACATACCGCCTAATTTCTATTTATTTAGATATCTATCACCTAAACTCTACCTTTTACATCTATACCGCCCAAATAATCATTCATGTCACATCTAAAATACCATATTAGGTGTTAGATAAGGGTGTCAAAAATTGACCCGACATGCCATGCGACTCAAACTCGACCACAAAACTTTGGGTTAGGATTGACCTGATTATTTTTCAGGTCGGGTTAAGGTCTGAGAACTTAACATGTAAAAATTTTGGATCAGGTTCAGATTGAACCCAAAAACCGCAACAAGACACTTAAAAATTGATTCTACTCCTAACTCTTATACCATTACTAATCATATACAGATAGATTTAAGAAAAAAAATTACCTATTGTTACTTGTTAAATTTTAGAAGTACAAATTTTAATAAGAAATTGAGCTGACAGGTTNACATAGCATAGGAAATCCTACAATGGAAAAGATCGACTTACAAAATATAATAATAAATAAATAAATAAATAAAAACAAAAAGAAAAAAATATATAAAAGGCATGAATATTTGCATACATACCGCCTAATTTCTATTTATTTAGATATCTAACACCTAAACTCTACCTTTTACATCTATACCGCCCAAATAATCATTCATGTCACATCTAAAATACCACATTAGGTGTTAGATAAGGGTGTCAAAAATTGACCCGACATGCCATGCGACTCAAACTCGACTACAAAACTTTGGGTTAGGATTGAGCTGATTATTTTTCAGGTCGGGTTCAGGTCTGAGAACTTAACATGTAAAAATTTCGGATCAGGTTCAGATTGAACCCAAAAACCGCAACAAGACACTTAAAAATTGATTCTACTCCTAACTCTTATACCATTACTAATCATATACAGATAGATTTTTTTAAAAAAATTACCTATTGTTACTTGTTAAATTTTAGAAGTACAAATTTTAATAAGAAATTGAGCTGACAGGTTAAGCAGGTTGTGTTCGAGTTAATCGTGTCTGGTTTGAGTCGGGTTCGAGTTAAGTTTTTCGACCCGTTTAATATTTAGGTCAAGTTCGGGTTGAGCCGATCCAACCCGATTTGGATCGGGTTATTTTTGGGTCGGACTCGAACCCGGCCTGGTAACCTGAATTGACATCCCTAATGTTAGATATGTAAATACATAAGAATTGAGTGGTATTTATGAAAATCTTCTTTTTTTATAAAATTTTTAAAATTCTCAATATTATGAGATTTTATTCTGCCTATATAAAATTTGTACTTAACACTCCACTTCTAAATTATACACACACTTTATATTTTTTAACAGTAAAATAATTCAATACATAGTAATTTTATTTTATATTTATGAGCGAAAAATAATAAAACTGAAAGCTATGATATATTTAATTTTATTTTATCCATTACTGGGCTAGGCAGTTTTTGGGCCTGTTGGATCTTTGGATCTGTTAGTCCAAAAGGTCGGTTGAACGGATCACTAAGCCCAAAATTTAATAGTTAAACGGGTAAATGAAAAGGCTTCTTAAAAAAATAAACAGCTAAAATTGTCTTATTTTGTCACGTCTAATGTTTTCTACAAAATCGGACTCAATGGCGCATAAAAACATTATGAAAAGGAAAAATATAAGTTAATGCTTTATTTAATTTTGAGTCTGATAATATCATCTTTCTCTAACAGGCTCACGATTGTAACTCCAAAATTATTGGACGTGAAGAATTAAAGTAGGGTTGTAAATAGGGCTCTAAATGAGCCGAGCTCAAGCTAGGCTCGTGTTCGGCTCGTTCGAAATTGTTCGTGTTCGAAAACGGCTTGTGAACATCGTGTTCGTGTTTGGCTCGAAATTGGCTCGTTAAAATTAAACTGAAAAAAATAGATGTAGGGTGTTGGATTTGAATCTGAATTAAATGTATGCAAAACAAAACGCATAACCAAATTACCACAAGAGCAATTACAATTTAAACTTAGATATATTTTAATATATACATAACATGTGTAATATAATATTATATGAATAATTATATAGTTTTTTTTTTCGAGCTAAAACGAGCCGAACACGAGCTCACAAAGAGCTATTGATGTTCAGCTCGTTTGAAATTCGAGCTTTAAAAATTTGTTCGTGCTCGGCTCGTTTACTTAACGGACGAGCCGAACACGAGCTGTTCGCGAACAACGAGATTTTTTTGACAGCCCTATTTGTAAACCGGTCGAGCTCGAGTTACTTCCAACCTGAGATAGAGCTTGATTAATTTTATCGAGCTCGAGCTCGACCTTAAGTCTACAAGCTGGAAAATGCTTGATTATTATAAATGAGAAAGTATAATATTAATTTAAGATAATGTTATAATAAAATGATAAATAGATTAATGAGTAATTAAGTGAGAAAAAACAAGAATTTTCTGGATATAAAATTAAAAAAAAATTTAAAATATTTTTAATATTTTAGAGATAAAGTCTTTAAATTTAATATATTTTGATTTTATTTTATATTATTAATTTTTTAAACTAGCCAGCTCATTAGCTAACGAGTCATCGGGGCTAGCTTGAGCTTGGCTTGTTAGCTCATCGAGCCCAGTTCACAAGTCAGTTATCGATCCTAGCTCAAGCTGGCTTGACTCACTTATACCCCTACTTTACACACCAAATAAAAAATATGAATATTTACGTACATGCCACACAAATCCTAGGCGTTGACATATCTTACATCCAAACTCATTTTATATATGATATATTATTTAAATAAAATACAATTAAATATAAATTATATAGTTATAGATTTAACAGTAATAAATTATTATATCAATAATTTTTTTAGATTAATTATTATTTATTTATTTATTTTATTAATATATAATTAATAATTATATATTTACTTTATTAAATTTTAGGTGTTAGATGTGAAAATACATAAGGCATATGTGTTATGTACGAACACAATTTCACGTCTCTCGATTTCGTCTGAAACATGAGAAACCATGAGTTGTTAGGGCGTGCAAGCATTGAAGACAACGACGAGATCGCGTCGTGCAATGATCTATGAAATTATACTCTTGTATATTTCTCATTTCCGTTTTGCTCATAAACCCTACCCAACTAGAAAGTGGTGTTGAGAAAGCACCGTGGAATCATTGTAAGTTATGTATGATTAAGAATAAGCATGATGTAACAATACAATATAAAAGGCAACTATAGAGTTTATATCGCTATAGGAGAACCAACTCTTACATTTGAATGAGTTATATCTAATTAGGTTTATAGGTTAATTAAGACTAATTTAAGTAATATTTAATAGTTTAATTAGGTCTAATAAAGGTTAAACCTAATTAGGCTTTTAAGTTAATTAAATTTAATTTAAGTAAGACTTAATCGGTTAATTAGGTCTAATTTAGTTGTTGCTTTTCCCATGAAGCTGATATGCAATTCTTTCTCTTAAGGAAAGTCATTGTGTGTAAATGGGTGTATGCAAATAATAAAGATTCTCATGAAGTTGATGTGCAGAACAATTAAGATTAGTCGCAAAAGGCTTTGCACAATGAGAAGAGATTAATTGTGATGAAGTATCTCCACAATGGTCAAACATATCTCAGTCTGTGTTCTATTAGTACTTGCAGCAAGGTACGGTCCAATTTTGGAACAAGTCGATGTAAATAATGCATTTTTACACATAGAATTACAAGAGAAGATCTACATGTTGCAGCCACCTGGATACGAAGCATCAAAAAAGTTGGTTTACAAACTGGAAAAGTTTTATGATGAAGTTAGCAGTATAAAAAATTTGATCAGTTCATGAGGATACAGAAGTACATGAGGAGCCAATATGATCATTGTGCATATTTCAAGAAGTTGGCCGATTGTGATTTCATTGACATGCTTCTACATGTTAATTATATGTTGATTGCATTTGTCACACAGATTGAGGTTGATATGATGAAGAATCAACTATCCAAGCATTTTGAAATGATTCTATTGTTGAATGCATTTGTCAGTCATTCTGACATGATTATATTGAGGTTGATGTGACATTATTATTGTGTGAAAGCAAGTATTTCAATAAGTTGACCAATGGTGAGTTCAAGAGGAGACAAAAGTACAAAGTGACATTTTGAAACTAATGGTGTTCTGTGATAAATAGTATAATACTGTTAACCACGAATTTATTTCATCATGCTCATACCACTTTGTTTGGGACTTGATTGAAGAAGTCAAGGTTCTGTTGAAGAAGATAGACAAAGGAGTATTCAACGGACATTCTCACAATGGTACTACTTGTCTAGAAGTTTACTTGCTACAAAAATTTGGTAAACATTTGACCTCAGGATGTTTTGCTCAAGTGGAAATTTTGAAAAACTATATAAGACTTGATCCCTTCGGGAGGGGAGTACGTAGAGTTTAGAGCTTATTTGGTCATGTCTTAATTATCTGGAAGTAAGAGATGAGGTGAAAATTATTTTGTTTATGACATTATCTACTTTTATTGTAATTGGAGGTATTTTTCTTTTTTTTTGTTTTATTTACTTGTACGTCCTTGTCCTCCTCTATAAAAGGAACCTAGGGTTTATGAGAGGTGGTTATGGAGAGAAGTGTTGAGTTGTAACCCTAAGCTGTTTTTTTTTTCTCCCATCCAGTGCTAGTAAAAACTCCCTCCCAATAGACGTAGATGAATCAGTTTAACGCTAAACCACATAAATATTTGGTGTTTGATTGTTTTTATGTGAATTTATACGCTTCCACATTATTTTCGCACAATAATAATGCGACTTAAATGGCTAGTTAGTTTCATAATTTTTTAAAATAGACATGCTATTATTTATGTCAAACTGTTGTCGTCTCTCTCTATCTATATCGATGTTACTTTGCTTCAATATTTTATTTTGTTTTCTTTTTTTGCTTATTTTCTTTAAATTTTNTATCGGGGCTAGCTTGAGCTTGGCTTGTTAGCTCATCAAGCTCAGTTCACAAGTCAGTTATCGATCCTAGCTCAAGCTGGCTCACGAGCTAGCTTGACTCACTTATACCCCTACTTCACACACCAAATAAAAAATATGAATATTTACGTACATGCCACACAAATCCTAGGCGTTGACATATCTTACATCCAAACTCAATTTATATATGATATATTATTTAAATAAAATACAATTAAATATAAATTATATAGTTATAGATTTAACAGTAATAAATTATTATATCAATAATTTTTTTAGATTAATTATTATTTATTTATTTATTTTATTAATATATAATTAATAATTATATATTTACTTTATTAAATTTTAGGTGTTAGATGTGAAAATACATAAGGCATATGTGTTATGTACGAACACAATTTCACGTCTCTCGATTTCGTCTGAAACATGAGAAACCATGAGTTGTTAGGGCGTGCAAGCATTGAAGACAACGACGAGATCGCGTCGTGCAATGATCTATGAAATTATACTCTTGTATATTTCTCATTTCCGTTTTGCTCATAAACCCTACCCAACTAGAAAGTGGTGTTGAGAAAGCACCGTGGAATCATTGTAAGTTATGTATGATTAAGAATAAGCATGATGTAACAATACAATATAAAAGGCAACTATAGAGTTTATATCGCTATAGGAAAATCAACTCTTACATTTGAATGAGTTATATCTAATTAGGTTTATAGGTTAATTAAGACTAATTTAAGTAATCTTTAATAGTTTAATTAGGCCTAATAAAGGTTAAACCTAATTAGGCTTATAAGTTAATTAAATTTAATTTAAGTAAGACTTAATCGGTTAATTAGGTCTAATATAGTTGTTGCTTTTCCCATGAAGCTGATATGCAATTCTTTCTCTTAAGGAAAGTCATTGTGTGTAAATGGGTGTATGCAAATAATAAAGGCTCTCATGAAGCTGATGTGCAGAACAATTAAGATTAGTCGCAAAAGGCTTTGCACAATGAGAAGAGATTAATTGTGATGAAGTATCTCCACAATGGTCAAACATATCTGAGTCTGTGTTCTATTAGTACTTGCAGCAAGGTACGGTCCAATCTTGGAACAAGTCGATGTAAATAATGCATTTTTACACATAGAATTACAAGAGAAGATCTACATGTTGCAGCCACCTGGATACGAAGCATCAAAAAAGTTGGTTTACAAACTGGAAAAGTTTTATGATGAAGTTAGCAGTATAAAAAATTTGATCAGTTCATGAGGGGACAAAAGTACATGAGGAGCCAATATGATCATTGTGCATATTTCAAGAAGTTGGCCAATTGTGATTTCATTGACATGCTTCTACATGTTAATTATATGTTGATTGCATTTGTCACACAGATTGAGGTTGATATGATGAAGAATCAACTATCCAAGCATTTTGAAATGATTCTATCGTTGAATGCATTTGCCAGTCATTCTGAAATGATTATATTGAGGTTGATGTGACATTATTATTGTGTGAAAGCAAGTATTTCAAGAAGTTGACCAATGGTGAGTTCAAGAGGAGACAGAAGTACAAAGTGGCATTTTGAAACTAATGGTGTTCTGTGATAAATAGTGTAATACTGTTAACCACAAATCTATTTCATCATGCTCATACCACTTTGTTTGGGACTTGATTGAAGAACTCAAGGTTCTATTGAAGAAGATAGACAAAGGAGTATCCAACGGACATTCTCACAATGGTACTACTTGTCTAGAAGTTTACTTTCTACAAAAATTTGGTAAACATTTGAGCTCAGGATGTTTTGCCCAAGTGGAAATTTTGAAAAACTATGTAAGACTTGATCCCTTCGGGAGGGGAGTACGTAGAGTTTAGAGCTTATTTGGTCATGTCTTAATTATCTGGAAGTAAGAGATGATGTGAAAATTATTTTGTTTATGGCATTATCTACTTTTATTGTAATTGGAGGTTTTTTTTTTTATTTATTTACTTGTATGTCCTTGTCCTCCTCTATAAAAGGAACCTAGGGTTTATGAGAGGTGGTTATGGAGAGAAGTGTTGATTGTAACCCTAAGTTGTTTTTTTTTCTCCCATCCAGTGCTAGTAAAAACTCCCTCTCCATCGACATAGACGAATCAGTTTAACGCTAAATCACATAAATATTTGGTGTTTGATTGTTTTTATGTGAATTTATACGCTTCTGCATTATTTTCGCACAATAATAATGGGACTTCAATGGCTGGTTAGTTTCATAATTTTTTTTAAAATAGACATATATATTATCTATGTCAAATTGTATTTGTCTCCCTATATCTATATCGATGTTACTTTGCTTCAATATTTTATTTTGTTTTCTTTTTTTGCTTATTTTCTTTAAATTTTATTTATGGCAAATGTGTATAAACGATTCTATTTTGTATGTGGGCAAATTTTTTTTATTTTTTGTCTATAGGAATTAATTTTAGATTTTCTTTTATTTCCTTATTTTCTCACAAATATAAATTTAATCATGAGAAAATCTTGCATACAAATCACTCTCTGATATTTCACTGTTGAATATTTGAACTTCTTATTTACATTGTTAATAAATTAATTTTAAAGCCTTTCATTTTTTTTTTTAAATATAATGTAATGAAATATAGAATTCGTACACTTATCAAACGAAGATTTCATTTTTCCAAATTTTCGTCCCATGGCCCTGATTTGGTTAGAATGTTGCAACCATGGGCCAACATGCGTTAAAGGAGCCTTAGGGCCTTTCTAAGGCCCAATTTATTAAGAAATCTTTTCCAAAACGAAGAGGGGATGAATAGGCAGATTCCAAGCGATCAAGTGCAAATTGCCGAGCATGAGTTGATGGATGGGGATGTCCGAATACGAGCACTTGGAGAGGCTATCACATAGCAAACGGGGTATAGTAGTACATGGCAAATCCAAGAAGCCAAATATCTCAAAATATTTGAGTATAATCTAAACGTATGTATATTTTATAGAGANCGGATGGGGATGTCCGAATAAGAGCAATTGGAGAGGCTATCACATAGCAAACGGGGTATAGTAGTAAATGGCAAATCCAAGAAGCCAAATATCTCAAAATATTTGAGTATAATCTAAACGTATGTATATTTTATAGAGAAAATACATCAATATAAAAGAAAAATTAATGAAAAAAAGGGTCATTCCATTGAATTGTTGCCTTAAGAATTAATAAAAGTCTATTCCCCGATTCTCTTTTCTCCAGGTCATGGTGTGGAGCCTGATTTGGAGCACCATAGCGAAGATCTTGAGCGTGTCATGCTCCAACTCCAGGTTTCGGGCGTTCCTACGCTCAAGTCCGGCACTCTTGTGCCCACACGGACCAGGATGGATGCTCCTGCGCACATGTCTCAGGCGTTCCAGACATTTCTCTTCAGGACCCACTTTTGGGCGCTCTTGCAGTAGGTTTGGTTGTTTTTGCTTTCAATTTAAAATACCATTTTTTGCGACAAAAAGTGAGAGTTCCAGCATATGAGTNTCTCCAACTCCAGGTTTCGGGCCCTCCTATGCTCAAGTCTGGCACTCTTGTGCCCACACGGACCAGGATGGATGCTCCTACGCACATGTCTCAGGCGTTCCAGACATTTATCTTCAGGACCCACTTTTAGGCGCTCTTGCAGTACGTTTGGTTGTTTTTGCTTTCAATTTAAAATACCATTTTTTGCGACAAAAAGTGAGAGTTCCAGCATATGAGTTCTTCGACAAGTTTCCTGTGAATAACAGAAGCGTCGGAGAGAATGATTTTAGGTGCACTTCTCTTGTCGGATCGAGCGAAAGGATTTGAAACGAAGTGTTGTAAGTTTTTTTTTAATTGTGGAGAGAAAATCTGAGTATTTATTGTGAAGAGGAAAACTAAGTATGTCATCTGTAAACTTCCTAAATTCATGGTGAGATTTTTCGGTAGTGTGATTCCATGGTTATTTGAAATACATCCTCACAAATGAGTAGAAACATAAAGCTTGGATGATGAAGTGATATGATGATGATCATGCTATTGTATCTTAGGGGTGCCAAAATGTTGGCTAAATTTTTCAGAATTTGCAGTAGATTTCAATGCAAGCTATAAGCAATATCTTTTAATGTTATTGATGTGTCGCACATATATATTATAAACCACAAAATGGATAAATCCACAACCTTTAATCTAGTTATTATATATAAATGACTCAAATTTAGTGTAAACATTTTAAATTCACTCGAGACCTCCCTAAATATTTTAACATGAATCAGCCTAAAATAGGTAAGCTGACTTGCGTCTACGATTTGACTCATTAAATACTAAATACTTCAATGTATATATATCTCATTCAAAAGTGGTGCTACTAAAAAAAAAAATTAAAAGAAACAACACTTCATTGTTTCAAGCAAGATTTAATAAAGAATGCGTAGCATATTAGTTGAAAATAAAATCATGATATTATCATACACTTCATTCTGGTGCTAAAAATCTTTAATTAATTCGAACTTACTTCTCATTATTATGTTATACATTATCACCATTTCATTCTTATCGACTAATTTTGAGCTTCTTCATAAATTCAAGTACTCCTATGTAGTTGGGGTCAATTAGTAAAGAACATCTCTCCTCACTCTTATTCGAAAAATGTATAACTTAATTCTAACATGTATAGTTACTCCTAAACCTCAAACTAAGAAAAAACAAAGGTGTTTACATACATAACTAAGGCTGTCAAAACGGCTCGTTGTTCACGAACAGCTCGTGTTCGGCTCGTTAAGAAGCTCGTGGTCAGCTCTTTAACTTCGTTCGATAAGTTAACGAGCCGAACAGAATCNTTTACTTAACGTATGAGCCGGACACGAGCTACTTAATGAGTCGAACACGAGCTGTTCGCGAACAATGAGCTTTTTTGACAGCCTTAGCTGTAAACCAGTCGAGCTCGAGTTACTTCTAACCTGAGATGGAGCTTGATTAATTTTATCGAGCTTGAACTCGACCTTAAGTCTACAAGCTGGAACCGGCTCGGTTATTATAAATGAGAAAGTATAATATTAGTTTAAGATGATGTTATAATAAAATGATAAATAGATTAATGAGTAATTAAGTGAGAAATAACAAGAAATTTCTTGCTATAAAATAAAAAATAATTATTTTTTAAATATTTTAAATATTTTAGAGATAAAGTATTTAAATTTGATACATTTTGATTTTATTTTATATTATTAATTTTTTAAACCAGCTCATTAGCTAACGAGTCATCAGGGCTAGCTTGAGCTTCGCTTTTTAGCTCATCGACCTCAGTTCACAATTCACTTTTCGATCCTAGCTCAAGCTGGCTCACGAGTTGGCTTGACTCACTTATACCCCTATTTCAGACACCAAATAAAAATTATGAATATTTACGTACATGCCACACAAATCCTAGGTGTTCAAATATCTTACATCCAAATTTGAATTTTTAGATGTGTGTGTGTTTGTCTATATATATATATATATATAATGCATGCCTCAATTTTTAGATGTGAGATGAAAGATTTAGATGGTATAATTGTAAAAATGCATAAGAATCGGGTGAAAAATCTTTTTTTTTTTTTTGGAAAAAAAAAACATATTAACTAAAATAACTAATTCTGATCAATGTTCACTGACATTATTCAACGAATGTTAATAATTGAGCCTTTAAAGAATTGGAGAAGGCCCATCTGCAGTAAATTGGGCTTTCTGAACCATGAAGGGAGCCAACAAAAAGGCTGACAGTTTGCAACTGTTTTCTGCTCGTAACAAACTCTTATATTTGGATATGCAAAATATAAGGGTCGTAAATGAACTAATACACGTGAACAACTCTAACTCGGCTCGGTTAAGACTGGATCATGTTCATTCAAAATAGCAAACAAAGAAACTTGAAAATTTCTTAAAGACTCAAAGCTTAAATGAACTAAATACGAACATAATTGAACTTGTTTATTTATGTTCATGAACAAACTTGTTTGTTGCTCGATAAATAATTTTTTAAATACTCAATATTATGCTCGATGATAACTCATTTTATATATGATATATTATTTAAACAAAATATAATTAAATATAAATTATATAGTTATAGATTTAACAATAATAAATTATTATATCAATAATATTTTTAGATTAATTATTAATTAATTATTTATTTTATTAATATATAATTAATAAATATATATTTATTTTATTAAATTTTAGGTGTTAGATGTGAAAATACATAAGACATATGTGTTATGTATGAACAAAATTTCACGTCTCTCGATTTCGCCCGAAACCTGAGAAACCCTGAGTTGTTAGGGTGTGCAAGCATTGAAGACAACAACGAGATCGCGTCGTGCAATGATTTATGAAATTCTAGTTTCTTGTATATTTCTCATTTCTGTTTTGCTCATAAATCCAACCCAACTAGAAAGTGATGTTGAGAAAGTATCGTGCAATCATTGTAAGTTATGTGTGATTAAGAATAAGCATGGTGTAACAATACAATATAAAAGGCAACTATAGAGTTTATATGGCTGTAGGAAAACCAACTCTTACATTTGAATGGGTTATATCTAATTAGGTTTATAGGTTAATTAAGACTAATTTAAGTAATATTTAATAGGTTAATTAGGTCTAATAAAGGTTAAACGTAATTTGGCTTATAAGTTAATTAAATCTAATTTAAGTAGACTTAATCAGTTAATTAGGTTTAACATAGGTGTTGGTTTTCCCATGAAGCTGATATGCAGTTCTTTATCTCAAGGAAAGTCATTGTTTGTAAATGGGTGTATGCAAATAATAAAGATTCTCATGAAGTTGATGTGCAGAACAATTAAGATTAGTCGCAAAAGGCTTTGCACAATGAGAAGGGATTAATTGTGATGAAGTATCTCCCCAATGGTCAAACATATCTCAGTCCGTGTTCTATTAGTACCTACAACACAGTACGACCTGATCTTGGAACAAGTCGATGTAAAGAATGCATTTTTACACATAGAATTAAAAGAGAAGATCTACATATTGCAACCACTTGGATATGAAGCATCAAAAAACTTGGTTTACAAACTGGAAAAGTTTTATGATGAAGTTAGTGGTATAAAAAATTTGATCAGTTCATGAGAAACAGAGGTGTATGAGGAGCCAATATGATTATTGTGCATATTTCAAGAAGTTGGTCAATTGTGATTTCATTGACTTGCTTCTACTTGTTAATTATATGTTGATTGCATTTGTCAGACAGATTGAGGTTGATAAGATGAAGAATCAACTATCCAAGCATTTTGAAATGATTCTATTGTTGAATGCATTTGCCAATCATTCTGAAATGATTATATTGAGGTTGACGCAACATTATTATTGTGTGAAAGCAAGTAATTCAAGAAGTTGGCCAATGGTGAGTTCAAGACGAGATAGAAGTACAAAGTGGCATTTTGAAACTAATGGTGTTCTGTGATAAACAAAGTGTAATACTGTTAACCAAAAATCTATTTCATCATGCTCATACCAAACACATTGGTGTGAGTACCACTTTGTTTGAGACTTGATTGAAGAAGTCAAGCTTCTGTTGAAGAAGATAGACAAAGGAGTATCCAACAGACATTCTCACAATGGTATTACTTGTCCAGAAGTTTACTTGCAGTAAAAATTTGGTAAACATTTGAGCTCAGGACGTTTTGCCCATGTGAGAATTTTGAAAAACTATGCAAGATTTGATCCCTTCGGGAGGGGAGTACGTAGAGTTTAGAGCTCATTTGGTCATGTATTAATTATCTAGAAGTAAGAGAAGAGGTGAAAATTATTTTGTTTATGACATTATTTACTTTTATTGTAATTGGAGGCATTTTTTTTTTTTTTTGTTTTATTTACTTGTATGTCATTGTCCTCCTCTATAAAAGGAACCTAGGGTTTATGAGAGGTGGTTATTGAGAGAAGTGTTGAGTTGTTTTTTTTTTCTCCTATCCAGTGCTAGTAAAAACTCCCTTCCCATAGACGTAGACGAATCAATTTAACAATAAACCACATAAATATTTGGTGTTTGATTGTTTTTATGTGAATTTATATGCTTCCACATTATTTTCGCACAACAATATTGCGACTTCAATGGCTGGTTAGTTTCATAATTTTTTAAAATAGACATGTCTATTATCTATGTCAAATTGTAGTCGTCTCCCTACATATATATATTGATGTTAATTTGCTTCAATATTTTATTTTATTTTATTTTTTTGCTTATTTCATTAAATTTTATTTATGGAAAATGTGTATAAACAATTCTATTTAGTATGTGAGCAATTTTTTATTTTATTTTTTGTCTATAGGAATTAATTTTAGATTTTTTTTATATTTCTTTATTTTCTCACAAATATAAATTTAATCATGAGAAAATCTTGCATACAAATACTCTCTGATATTTCACTGTTGAATAATTGAACTTCTTATTTACGTTGTCAATAAATTAATTTTAAAATATAATGTAATAAAATGTAGAATTCGTACACGTATCAAACGACGATTTCATTCTTCCAAATTTTTGTCCCATGGCCCTGATTTGGTTAGAATGTTGCAACCATGGGCCAACATGGGTTAAAGGAGCCTTAGAGCCTTTCTAAGGCCCAATTTATTAAGAAATCTTTTCCAAAACAAAGAGGGGATGAATAGGCTGATTCCGAGCGATCGAGTGCAAATGGCCGAGCATGAGTTGATGGATGGGGATGTCCGAATACGAGCACTTGGAGAGGCTATCACATAGCAAACGGGGTATAGTAGTAAAAGGCAAATCCAAGAAGCCAAATATCTCAAAATATTTGAGTATAATCTAAATGTATGCATATTTTATAGAGAAAATACATCAATATAAAAGAAAAATTAATGAAAAAAGGGTCATTCCATTGAATTTTTGCCCTAAGAATTGATAAAGTCTAATCCCCCATTCTCTTTTCTCCAGGTTATGGTGCGGAGCCTGATTTGGAGCACCATAGCAAAGATCTTGAGCGTGCATGCTCCAACTCCAGGTTACGGGCGCTCCTACGCTCAAGTCTGGCGCTCTTGTGCCCACACGGACTAGGATGGATGCTCCTGCGCACACGTCTGAGGCGTTCCAGACATTTCTCTTCAGCGTCTACTTCTGGGCGCTCTTGCAGTAGGTTTGGTTGTTTTTGCTTTCAATTTAAAATACCATTTTTCGCGACAAAAAGTGAGAGTTCCAACATATGAGTTCTTCGACAAGTTTCCTGTAATAACAAGAGTGTCAGAGAGAAGAATTTTAGGCGCACTTCTCTTGTTGGATCGAGCGAAAGGATTTGGAGAGAAGTTCTATAAGTTTTGTTTTTTTAATTGTGGAGAGAAAATCTGAGTATTTATTGTGAAGAGGAAATCTAAGTATGTCATCTGTAAACTTCCTAAATTCATGGTGAAATTTCTTGGTAGTGTGATTCTATGATTTTTTTTTGCGTTCTCTGATTTTTCAACGTTAAACCTTAATAGCTTTCCTAGGCAGTCCTTGTTGTGCTTCTATTTATATACTTTGTTTTCGAGTCTGTGCAATAATTGCTTCTTGACTTGAGCATTTGATGAAATCATTATTTGAAATACATCCTCACAAATGAATAGAAACATAAAGCTTGGATGATGATGATCATGCTATTGTATCTTAGTTGAAAATAAAGTCATGATATTGAATCTGCCCAATTTAAGCACTCCACCAACGCCAAAAAACAAAAAAAAAGGGGCCGGTTGTATCATACACTTCATTCTGGTGCTAAAAATCTTTAATTAATTCGAACTTATTTCTCATTATTATGTTATACATTATCACCATTTCATTCTCATCGACTAATTTTGAGCTTCTTCATAAATTCAAGTAATCCTATGTAGTTGGGGTCAATTAGTAAACAACAATCTCTCCTCACTCTTATTCGAAAAATGTATAACTTAATTCTAACATATATAGTTACTCCTAAACCTCAAACTAAGAAAAAACAAAGGTATTTACATACATAACTAGGGCTGTCAAAATGGCTCGTTGTTCACGAACAGCTCGTGTTCGGCTCATTTTGGCACGAAATACTACTCATATATATATATATATATGAGTAGTATTTTTAAAAAAAAATTAATTGTTTAACAAGAACACGAGCTGAACAAGAACACACCTTTTGAGCTCGAAATATAAACGAGTGTGTTCGGCTCGTTTACACCCCTACATAACATATGATTCTTATATAATTAACTTTTTTAGTTCTAATTTTTATTTATTTACATACATATATATCACTCAAATTCTAGATATCAACTCACACAGTAACACTATTATTAATTTGCTAAAGGGAAATATACCTTACATGCATATATTTTTAATAATGATGTGTTATAAATATAACTATCAAATTTTTAGTCTTAGATTGCATATACAAAAAAAATTATACGTCATGTATTTAAATAAATAAATAAAAACATACAAAAAAGGGCCATCTTTACATGCCACACAATTCTTATATATTTATACATTTAACACTTAAGCATTCATATTTACCCCCATAAAACTCTTATGCATAAAATTTCAATACCAATATATTATAACCATAAATAACAAACTTTAGGAATTTGATATGTAAATACATAAGATTTTTGTGGCATGTAGGAAACTTCTCAAAAAAAAAAAAAAAAGGCAAAGGAGTTCTTGTGGACCGAGATCTCACACCTATCTCCACAAAAATGAATGAAAGAAACTAAAATATGGAGTTATCAGAGTGAGACTTCAGATTGCAACATCTGTGGTTGGACGTTACATTACTGCAGAAGAACCGAAACAAATGGTGGCAGGATATATAATCGGGATTTGTGGCTACTACTAAAATCATGTCGTCTAATCCTATCCTCTTCTATCCTTCTAGACCTCCGCTCGTCGCCAAATTTTAGTGGAGCAAACCTCTCTTTCCATCGTCCACATTTTAACCAGCCGTTGTCTATCGCCACTGCAATTATCACTTCATCAATGTTAGATGACTTTTGATTTACTTGACGAAAAGGATGCGGCATAATATATATTAAGAAAAATCACATCAATACTTATAACGTAAATATCAGCCCATAAAAATGTTTAATTTGAGCATCAAGGAAGTTATTATTATATAGTTTTAACTTATATATTAAAAGGTATCACATTAATCTCGACACAGATATTACTAATCTGATCCCAATGAAATTTGATTAAGTTATTAATGTACTAACTAATACTCTAATTGGTCATTGGGATAGATTTTAGAATTGATGCATGTTCAATAGAATGATTTTAATTAATTCAAGTCTCCTAACATTCTGCGGTCTTAATAAGTAACCAGTGTTCAATATAATAATTTCATTCAGCTTGTAGCTTTTACAAAGTTATAAAACATTTTTTTTTTAATTTATGATTATAATATTTGTATATGATATTAAAAATTTCAGTATTATAAAGATAAAAAATTAAGTTTAAATATTAGATATATATGATCATTCATTCATATATATATATATATATATATATATATATATATATATATATAAGTCCACTCTAGTCTGGGATTCGATTTCCCCCCAGTGTAGGGTGCGATANACTTACTATTTATATTATTAAATTAAACTCAACTAAACATATTTTTGACATTTTTTCAGCAAGGTAGTAGCTTGCCATACCCATATTAATTAATGCCAAGTAAATCATTTATCCATCCCGTGAAGGGAAATTTACAAACATACCACATGATTATTATGTATTTACATATCCAATATAAAAAAAAAATTTAATACGAACATTACAAAAATTTGGTGCCATCAATTAATTTATGCATGAAGATATTTACTTCATTTTGGTGATGTTTTAATGTTATAATAAAAATTTGAATGATATCCATGTACAAATATGAATGTTAATTTAGCCGTCATATAATTAAATAATATAAGAGACAGTTGCATACATATACCGCACAATCATAAACTTTGATATTTGCATGCATGCCACTCAAATCTCTAAGCTCACAAAAAATGCCACTATAAATAACTGCTAAAAGTGAAATAAATGCTTACAATATCAAAGTATTATGAATGCAATAAATATCAAACATATAGGTCTAAGAAATGTAAATACATAATAATTATGTGTCATGTATGTAAATTTCCCGAACAATAGTTATCCCGTTTATCCAGCATGGATAAATGAAATATTTGTCGCAACCTTCAACGGTATGGAAAATGATGTCACTTGTTTATCCAATGGTCATGCAGCGACTTTCTCTTCTCCAACCATTTCTTAGCCTCAGTTACATCCACTTTACGTGCCGGTGACCACTAACAATAAAGAAAAACTACTAGAGTGGAATTAAGTATTCTGTTCCTCGCACGATGTCTACGGCCGTTCTAAAACGGTTGCTGCTTCTTATCCTCCCTCGCCAACGGCACCAAGTCCCGCACTACTATTTTAGCCTCCTCTTCCCCTCTCACAAACCCTAATCCTTCCTCTTCGAGCTCATCTCCACTCCCATTGGTTTCCGCAAGCCCCCATCTTGTCCGTAACGCTCCCGTTCTCGCTACTCGGTCTANTTTCAACGGTATGGAAAATGATGTCACTTGTTTATCCAATGGTCATGCAGCGACGTTCTCTTCTCCGACCATTTCTTAGCCTCAGTTACATCCACTTGACGTGCCGGTGACCACTAACAATAAAGAAAAACTATGAGAGTGGAAGTAAGTATTCTGTTCCTTGCACGATGTCTACGGCCGTTCTAAACGGTTGCTGCTTCTTATCCTCCCTCGCCAACGGCTCCAAGTCCCGCACTACTATTTTAGCCTCCTCTTCCCCTCTCACAAACCCTAATCCTTCCTCTTCGAGCACATCTCCACTCCCATTGGTTTCCGCAAGCCCCCATCTTGTCCGTAACGCTCCCGTTCTCGCTACTCCGTCTACCCTCGCCACCTCCGTGGTATGTTCTCCTAATGTAATGTAATTTCTCTTGTATCAATGAAAAAATAGTACGTGCAGAGTTTGCATATATGAATATTGTACATAATATTGTCGTATAAAGAGTCTACATGCATGTAAATTTTGTAGTTAATATTTTATTTAATCAAATAGATTGGCCTCAAATGATGAATGCTCTTATTAAAAGTATATAATATTGCATTAAAATTTATTATCCTAGTAGTTGACTTATATTTTTCGAACTTTATATTTTTGTATATTTATATTTCTCTCTTATATGTTTGGTGATTTTATCTTTATAGTTATTTATATTTCTTTATGAAATACTAATTTAATGTTTTTTATTCAATTATTTATAGTATTATCAATTGAAATTTTAACTTTGCCCGCACTAAAATATTTATGAGATTTTTTCACGACAAAATTTCTTGTACAAAACAAGCATTAGCGGCCAGAGTCAACGGGAAGAGAGAAAAGGAGAGAAACTCTCTCTATCTCTTTTCTCTCTACCATAGGTGCGGGTTCCACATCTACTACTCTATCATGTTCCACACCCTATTCTTTTGCCAATTATATCACATACCCTTTTTATATGACAATTCTTATGCAAAAATGAATAATTCATATAAAGGCATGCATCTATCTTATTTCATGATATGGTGTGCACATTTCATTAGCTAAGATGTTGATACACACAAATNACATACATGAATGTTGTACAAAATATTGTCGTATAAAGAGTCTACATGCATGTGAACTTTGCAGTTAATATTTTATTTAATCAAACATCTTGGTTCAAATGATGAATGCTCTTATTAAAAGTATATAATAGTGCATTGAAATTTATTATCCTAATAATTGACTTATATTTTTCTTAAGTTCATATTTTTGTATGTTCATATTTCTCTCTCTTATAAGTTTGGTGATATTATCTTTATAGTTATTTATATCTCTTTATGAAATACTAATTTTATGTTTTTAATTCAATTATTTATAGTATTATCAATTGAAATTTTAACTTTGCCCGCACTAAAATATTTATCGGATTTTTTCACGAGAAAATATCATGTACGAAACAAGCATTAGCGGCCAGAGTCAACATGAAGAGAGAAGGCGAGAGAAACTCTCTCTACCTCTTTTCTCTCTATTCCTATTTGCCGACCTTAGGTGCGGGCTCCACATTTACTACTCTATCTATTTCTTTTGCCAATTATATCACATACTCTCTTTATATGACAATTCTTATGCAAAAATGAATAATTTATATGAAGGGATGCATCTATCTTATTTCATGATATGGTGTGCACATTTCATTAGCTAAGATGTTGATACACACAAATATATAAATATATAAATATATATATATATATATATATATATAGAAAGAGAGGGAGAGGGAGAGGGAGGATATCAGACTTAAATCAAATTACCGCTTTCGATCACTTTCTATTTAAGGAAAAAAAACTATAAACGGAAACGTTTTATTTGGGACCAGAAATGGAATGTGCGCAACAACTATAATAAATGCTAAATTTTCGTATTTATTTTTTTTTTTCCAAATACTTTTAATTCCTTAAATTCTGTTCGCTGCTTCAATGCCGCAGACGTGCAGAACCCGAATTAACGACTTCAGTTATGCATCTTCAACTTCTTAATGATTTCCCACACGCAAATGGCCTCATTTGATTTATTTTAAATGTCTGTCTTCCACTCGCTAAACTTTATAATTAGTTGGCGTTGTCTTCTTTATATAAATTAGTCCTTCCTTTCTTGCAGATAGTGTTATTTATGTTATCACTACAATTAGAAACTATTATTTTTTGATAAAATAAAATAAAATAAAGTTTGTTTACTTTCTTCCACTCACCTTGCCAATTGCCACTAAAGGGGGGCGAATATTACGTTTGCACTCCTGGATGATTAGAATGTGATTAAGATAAACAACAGTTAAAAGTGAGAACTAGTAACTGATTATTTATATGGGGCCGTTTTAGTCTTAGAGTTTATAAAATTATTAAAATACTTTCTAATTATTTAAAATTGAACTCTAATAGCTCTCTATAAGGGCTTTAATAGTGTTTTAATATTTCTATAAATTCTGAGACTAACAGGATTTCATGTAAATAGTCAAGTAGTATTTTGATTAAAAAAAATCTGTGGATAAGCTAGGTGCGATGATCATTACAAATTTTTACTTTTTGGAAAAGCACAACTGCAGCCGACAAGCTGCCACCGGTGTGAGAACGCTCTTTTCAGCATTTTGAAAACGCATAAATTGTCAAAACACAATTTTCAGCATTTTAATAGATAATAAATTTAACTTTCTAGATTCAGCCCAATTGTCTTATAATAAAATTTTGGCAAAAAAAAACTTCCTAGAAAATCTAAAGACAATAAATTAGATTAAAATTTTAATTTGGTAAATTCAATTTCAAATAAATACTGCAAAATAATCGATTTATTATTTATACAACACACAAAATAGAAATAAAAAAAATTTTTTAGAAATTACAATTTCATCACTGAAATGGCAACACAGCTGTATTTCACTAGAGACGTCAGTGGGCCCCACAAAATTGTCGACGCGTCCCCCTTCCGCTCCTCNCGCGAATATTACGCTTGCACTCCTGGATGATTAGAATGTGATTAAGATAAACAACAGTTAAAAGTGAAAACTAGTAACTGATTATGTATATGGGGCCGTTTTAGTCTTAGAGTTTATAAAATTATTAAAATACTGTCTAATTATTTAAAATTGAACTCTAATAGCTCTTCATAAGGGCTTTAATAGTGTTTTAATATTTCTATAAATTCTAAGACTAACAGGATTTCATGTAAATAGTCAAGTACTATTTTGATTAAAAATAATCTGTGGATAAGCTAGGTGCGATGATCATTACAAATTTTTACTCTTTAAAAAATCCCAGCCGTAGCCGACAAGCTGCCACGGGTGTGAGAACACTCTTTTCAGCGTTTTGAAAAAACATAAACTGTTTGATAAATAATATATTTAACTTTCTAGATTCAGCCCAATTGGCTTATAATAAAATTTTGGCAAAAAAAAACTTCCTAGAAATTCTAAAGACAAGAAATTAGATTAAAATTTTAATTTGGTAAATTCAATTTCAAATAAATACTGCGAAATAATCGATTTATTATTTATACAACACACAAAATAGAAATAATAAAAAAAAAAATTTAGAAATTACAATTTCATCACTGAAATGGTAACACAGCTGTATTTCACTAGAGACGTCAGTGGGCCCCACAAAATTGTCGACGCGTCCCCCTTCCGCTCCTCCCACCTCGCTATAAAGCCGGACACCATAATGAAATCCACGCGACATAAATCAAAGGTGTCTTTCCTCCCTCCCCATTGAATCTTCTCCGGATTTATTGGACACCGTAATTTCGCCATTCCATTCTTCTTTTTTAAAATAAATAAATATTTTTTTATTCCCTTTGCTTCTTTTTTATTTTTCCTTTTTCAAATTTCCTCCGCAGCTCAATTTCTTTTATGCTGTCTCTCTGATCGGCTTTATAATTTATGCTCTTTTTTGCTTTGAATTTATTTGAATTTATGAATAATTGCAGGAAATGGAGTCCGTCCAACGACTGAAATCAGGGTTCGAGCAGTTTAAGAAGGAAGTTTATGAGTGCGTTTGTATTTTTTTCCTCTTATTTTCTGCTTTAAGAAAAATAATAGTTTCAGTTTTTTTCCACTTTATTCTTCTCCTTTGAATCCTATCTGTTTGAAGCCATGGAGGATTTGTGTATATTCAGATACAATCATATTTAATAATTCATTAATTTCATGATGTGCGTTAATTTTTTTTATTAGATTGTTTTTGATGCAGTTGTTTGAAGAAGCAGTTATTGTTCATAATTTTTTTCGTTCAATTTTTCTGATAGGAAGAAGTCCGAGGTGTTTAAGCAGCTCGCCGAAGGCCAGAGTCCNCATATTTCTTCCTCTTATTCTCTGCTTTAAGAAAAATAATAGTTTCAGTTTTTCCACTTTATTCTTCTCCTTTGAATCGTATCCGCTTGAATCCATGGAGGATTCGTGTATATTCAGATAAAATCATATTTAATAATTTATGAATTTATTAGATTGTTTTTGCTGCAGTTGTTCGAAGAAACAGTTATAAAATTATTTATTGTTCGTGATTTTTTTCGTTCAATTTTTCTGATAGGAAGAAGTCCGAGGTGTTTAAGCAGCTTGCCGAAGGCCAGAGTCCAAAGGTAAGTCTTTGCGTTTAATTTCACTAAACATCACTTTACAGGAAAATAGCAAAAAAAATTAAAATTAAAATTCAGGAGAATTATAGTTAAAAATCTCAGTTTATTTTAAGTAATTTATTATTATGTAAATATATATTGGTTCGTTTACTGTTGTTTCATTGGTTGTCTCGTCTAAGGCCTACTAAAGCCAAAAGTCAGTCTACCATTCTCCNTCTTTGCCTTTAATTTCACTAAACATCACCTTATAGGGAAAATAGCAAAAAATTAAAATTAAAATTCAGCCGAATTATAGTTAAAAATATCAGTTTATTTTAAGTAATTTATTATTATGTAAATATATTTTGATTCGTTTGCTGTTGTTTCATTGGTTGTCTCGTCTAAGGCCTGCTAAAGCCAAAAGTCAGTCTACCATTCTCCAAGTAGAACTTCAAAACAATTTTATTAATCTTATCTTGACCGTAGGATCATTAGATTAAAAGGAAGATTTACAAACATGCCCTTAATTTTTAGGTATTTACATATTTGCACCTAAAATTCAGGTTTATATATGTCACTTTATCTATGTATGGAAAGATATGTAAATGTTAAAATAAGCATATTTTTATGTGATGCTAAATATAGAAAATAAAGTTTGGACGGGTTAGATAAATACGTAGAAATTGGGTGTTATGTATGTTAAATGCCTCTCCTGAGAAATATTTACGTACTTAAGACGTACGCAGAGTTGCGTACATATTAATTTATTCGGGCGGTACAGGTAGGTTACAGTTATGTTTCAGAAAGAATTACAAGAGGTATAACATAAGTGTAACCTACTTGTACCCCTTTAATAACCTAATATGTGCATAACTCTGCGTACGTCTTACGTACGCAAATATTTCTCCTAAATTAGACATATGTTGAATAAAATTTTGTGATTTTTGATTGTGCAGTTTCTGGTATTTGCGTGTTCGGATTCACGCGTATGTCCATCGGTATTGTTCAACTTTCAACCTGGTGAGGCTTTTACCATCCGCAATATAGCTAACATGGTCCCACCCTACGACAAGGTATCCTCACTAATCTTATTATTATTTTCATTTTTATTTACTTATGAGTAATTAATGTAAAATGGTTATATTATTATTATTTTTAGTTATAGACATAATAGCAGTAAGGGGGTGTAAAGGAGCCGAGCTTGAGCGAGCGTAGACTCGACTCGTGTTTAGCTCATTAAAAATTGCTATTTTTCATGTTGAGCGCAAATAATTTGTTTGTGTTCGTCTCTTTTGCTTAACGAGCCGAACACGAGTAGCCATTTTAACAGTACTACTCACATAGTTTAAATCTTATTATCTATATTAAAATATTCATTTAAATAGAAGTTAATATACTTTATTCTATTTTTTTAATTAATAATTTAAATTGATTATAAATCTTTGTAACTTAGTAGTCATATAAATTATCTAAAAATAATACTCATTTATTTCGAGTCGAAATGAGGCGAACAAGAATGTACAAAACTTTGGTTGTGTTCCGCTTGTTTATATATCGAGCACAAAAAAAATTATTCATGTTCGACTTGCTTCTTAACGAATGAATCTAATACAAGCTACTTAATGAGTCGAACATGAGCTGTTCGTGAATAACAAGCCTTTTTAACAGCTCTACTTAGCAGCATAGTATTTATCTTCATTTATTTGGGTTCTATAATATTACGAAGAAGTCTNGTAGCTCTTATCAACTTATCTCCAGCTTATAAAAATGTTTAATATACTTAATTAAGTCTAATTTTTTTTAATAAAAAGATATATAGGAATGCATTATTAATTTTTTAAGTCCTACTATGATTTAATGATATGATGAAGTATTTGCATTTCAGGTGGAGAATATTATTGTTATTGGTCATAGTCGTTGTGGAGGCATCAAAGCGCTCCTCTCTATTAAAGATGAAGGTACCCTTGGCACGTAAGTAAAACATATATATGTTAGTGTTACCATGTTATTATTATTATTTTAAATTTATCATTATTTTGAATATAAAATGTTTAATTTGTTTTGGTAAGGCAAACGACGAATGAAGTTAAATGGGGTCATTGAATTATTAATTTGGATTAATTCTAACCATCCTTTAGGCGGCCCACTAACGCTAGGGCACCCCTCAAATGATGGTTCTTGCTGGTCACTTTTCTTTGTCAATCAGGATATACACATAACAATCTCCTATTTGGAAACTACTTTGCACTCAATTCTTCTCCCCTAAATTTACACCTTCTTCAATGTTGTGTAATGCAGTGTGGCTCTCCCCCTTGGTCTCAACATTCTTGAACTCCAATTGAAGCCAAGCACAGCTTCAATTTTTCAATTATAACTATGTTTTTTGGTCAACCGCTCGATCAATTTTTGGTCGACTTGCTACTATCGCTTGGTCATCCTCAATATACATTAATTTATTCTCGTAGACCTTTTTCTGGTGATGATGCTTCGNAGACTCAAATCAAATTACCGCTTTCGATCACTTTCTCTTTAAGGAAAAAAACTATAAACGGAAACGTTTTGTTTGGGACCAGAAATGCAACGTGCCCAACAACAAAAATAAATGCTAAATTTTCGTATTTAATTTTTTTTTTCCAAATATTTTTAATTCCTTAAACTCTGTTCGCTGCTTCAATGCCGCAGACGTGCAGAACCCAAATTAACGACCTCAGTTATGCATCTTCAACTTCTAAACGATTTCCTACACGCAAATGGCCTCCTTGATTTATTTTAAATGTCTGTCGTCCACTCGCTAAACTTTATAATTAGTTGCGTTGTCTTCTTCATATAAATTAGTTCTTCCTTTCTTGCAGATAGTGTTATTTATGTTATCATTACAATTAGAAACTACTATTTTTTGATAAAATAAAGTTTGTTTACTTTCTTCCACTCACCTTACCAATTGCCACTAAACGTGCACGAATATTACGTTTGCACTTATGGATGATTAGAATGTGATTAAGATAAGCAGCAGTTAAAGTGAAAACTAGTAACTGATTATTTATATAGGGCTGTTTTAGTCTTAGAGTTTATAAAATTATTAAAATACTTTCTAATTATTTAAAATTGAACTCTATAAGGGCTTTAATAGTGTTTTAATATTTCTGTAAATTCCGAGACTAACAGGATTTCATGTAAATAGTCAAGTACTATTTTAATTCTTAGGGTCTATTTGGGACAGATGTAGCTTATCAAACAATATGCTGATAAACTGATTAAAAATAATCTGTGAATAAACTAGGTGCGATGACTATTACAAATTTTTATTTTTTTTGGAAAAGCCAGAGCAACGTTATTTTCAGCATTTTAAAAACTCATAAACGGTAAAAAAATTGTTTTTGATAAATGATAGATTTAACTTTCTAAATTCAACCCAATTACTTTATACTCAAATTTTGGCAAAAAACTTCCTAGAAAATCTAAGGATAAGAAATAGATTAAAATTTTAATTTTGTAAATTCAATTTTAAATAAATACTGCAAAATAATCGATTTGTAATTTATACAACACACAAAATATAAATTTACAATTTCATCACTGAAATGGTAACACAGCTGTATTTCACTAGAGACGTCAGTGGGCCCCACAAAATTGTCGACGCGTCCCCCTTCTGCTCCTCCCATCTCGCTATAAAGCCGCACCATAATGAAATCCACGCGACATAAATCAAAAGTGTCTTTCCTCCTCCCCCCATTGAATCTTCTCCGGATTTATTGGACACCGTAATTTCGCCATTCCATGCTTCTTTTTTAAAATATATAAATATTTTTTATTCTCTTTGCCTTTTTTTTTTTTTTTTTTTTTNAGTTGAAGAGTTACTTTTAACATATGATATGAAAAAATGCACATCCCATATTTCTCAAGGACATTTAGAGGATTAATTGAGTGATGCTCATCAACTATGTTGATGATCAAGTTGGTATAAAAGAGTGAGTCATGAAACTTCTAGACAAGGTTTGACACTTCACGCTTAATTTTTCAAATTTTGGCTCAAATTATGTTGAACCAATTGATTTTGAAAAAAAAAAAAAACTCATCAAATTGGTAAGATCGATGTGGTCTTTATGGAAGGATACTATGCATGCTTGTGGCGGGTTTGGAAGCATAACATTTAGATTGGCCTATAGGGATTTGCCTCATATCAATGAATAAGTTGATGTTATTTTTGTCAAACTATTACCATTATAGACAAGAGTTAAATATGATGTACCTTAATTATGGCTATTATAACTAACTATTATTGAACATCTATGACTATCAGTTTTATAATTTCAGCTTCTTTAATTAAAAAAAAGAGTGGATCTATGTATCGGGTAAAAATTCTAATGTACTTATGTATCAAGTAAACCACATAATTTTTTTCCTTTTCAAGGTTATTTCGGGTAAAAATTCTAATGTATCATGTTATTTTTCTATTATTTGTGTGTGCATTAATACATTAAAATTTTATTCTACCACCATGAATCTTCCTACACAACATTGTGAATAAGAAAAAAATCCACATTAGAAATATTGTCCGCCATCAAAAAATGAGAGAAAGAGAACTTTAAATACAAATGCTTATGAGATTCAAAGCCATTAGAACGAAGGTCACAATTCAGATTAGCATTGATGTATATATTAATAAGAACATCGAACGTTTTCAAGCTCCCATGAGTAATTATCCTAGTGTGCAAATCAAACTTCATGGAGTAATTTTTAAACCAAACCAGCATATACCAATCCTTAATGTGCAAGTTTTCATAAATAAATTGGTAAACCAATTTATGATAATAATAGTCAATACCATCCAAAGGCGGTTAATACTATCATTAACAATAAGAATATTATAAATTAGTTGAAGACAAACATTGGGGACAACTTGATGATGAGGAAAGACTCATTTGTTATCAATTATAAGCTCACCAAACTTAGTATTATTAGGAAAGTGGAGCCAACTATAAAAAATATTCTTATACTTCTCCAAAAAAAAAAAAAAACACCTTGGAACCAAGGATCGTAATAAAGGGGAGAATACTCAGTAATTAACCTAAAAAAAACTGTACTTATTTTAGCTGACAACTTAATAAGAACTTTCCAAAAAAGAAAGCATGATAATGAATATTTCACCCAATAACGCTATAATGAATAATACACCAACTAACTAAATAAGAATTATAATTATAATGCCTCCAGATAATTTTGGATTTTCACATAATGTTAATTTTATCAATTGATGGGATCCCAAGTCCACTATAGGATTTAGGCAAAGTAATAACATTCCAAGTGAGTAGAAAACAAATTCGCCTGCTTCCAAATAGCTAGACAACTATGAAGCTTAATAAGATGCAACAACTAAGAAATGTTTCTCTAAGCAAAAATACAATTTAGTAGGAACATAACTAGAAATAAAGCATGCTTAATTAATAAATAGGAGGAAACAACTAAAATGCAAAAGAATATTTGTTTTTGATAAAAGGAATGAACCATTCTTTTTGAAGGGAGAGAGGGAGAGTGAAAAGGGAGAAGCTTTAGAAGTGATTCTGGGGTTTCGATGAGGCTTCAATTTCTATTTCTCAAGAAAGTTATATCTCAGCTTTTTCATCCTCTTATTCTTTTATTGTGTTTTCTTTTACAATTATTTCTACCAATGTGGAGCTATTTTAGGTTTCGTCAAGTGACTTCACTTCACAAGAGATGATTTAGGGCCTCTTTTCTTGGAGCATTCTGATGACATTTGGAGACACTAGGGTTTTGGCTTAGAAGCTCCTTCCTCTTTCCTTACTCTTGAAAATTTTACTTGGATCTTAACTGTTGATTGGCTATCTAGTCTTTTCTTTTTGTTTTTGGGGCTTTGCTCCTTTTTTTTTTCTTTTTGTAATAGATTTAATTTCTTATCCTCCCTCCTTTCTTCAACTTCTCCCTCTCATTCCCTTATTGGGGCTACCCCTTCTTTAAACTAGAAAGGGTTTATATCCTCTCACACTGTTACTTATGATATTCATCTTTCTTATTTTCTATGCACAAAAGAGTAGCATGCATATGAAATGTGCTTATTTATCATCTAAATTTCATCTTTTTATGTTTATTTTATGAATTTTAAAAGTTTTCAATGTTGTGTTGTAGGACTCAATGAAGGAGGTTAATCGGAGCCCAAAATATCTCAAAATGGAGCAAAGTTGTTGAACCAGTGCCTAGGCGTCAGGCGCTAGGACTGGCACCTAGACGCCCATGAATGAGTTCTTTCGGAAAATTTTATCCCCCAAACAAAGTGGATGGAAGGTAGACACCAGCATACCAATACCTAAGCCTTGGGACTGGGTGCTTAGGCACCCCTCATGCACAAGATAGAGTGACTGGAAAGTAGGGAAAGAGTTAGTGATGCCTAGGCATCAAAGAATGAGCACTTAAGTGTTGCCTTTGGGTGTCTAGGTCTGGTTGCCACCTAGAATTTGTCCAAAATACAGATCACTTAGAAAGTAGGTGCCATGACAACAACAAATAGATGCCACACGTATCTGGGTATCTAGTTGCCCGAAGCCCTAAACCTAGACTTTGTGACCAGCCCTTAGGTGTCAGTTCAAGTGAATTGACAGTTTTTAGCAGTTGGTACATGTCTCTTCGTTGGTAGAAGTATTTAAATGTTGAATACAAATATGGGTCTTCTCTGTCATTTTGGAGCATGAAGCATTCAAGGAGAAGACTAAGGAAGATCCGTAAGGTGCTTTTGAAAGAAGAAATGAGAGTATTTAAGAGGATTGAAGGATGTAACTTCTATTTTATTTCATCATCTTGTTCTGCTAGGGAAGGGGATAAGTACAATCAAGTTTGCTTTTTAACTTGAATTTCTTTATAAGACTTGGTGTATGGTTATTTGCGTAAGACAATGAATTTCTTTAGAGGATTATTTTGTTGCCCTTTTTCTATAAATTTCACCCAGTCCTGTGTCGTTCTAGTGCAAAAAACTTCTTGCAGAGTTGTGTCAGTCTCTACCCCAGAGTTGACAATGATGGAGATAAGGTTCGCAAGGTTGTAGGAATGTTTTGGAATCAGTTTGGCAGAGCTTCGCCAAGGTTTGAGCCCCTATCTTTATTTGGCTATGAGGGGTTCCTTCTTATAGGCTCAACCATGGAGCTTGATTGGCCAACTAAGAGGTCCACGGTGGTGATTATGTGGATGAAAGACAATTGCAAGATTCCAATTAGGGTGAGCCACATTGGATGGGTTTAATTTTGACTTTTGGTCATAGAGGTGGCTCTCGGTTTTGGGTTTTTCGGTGACCAAGGTGGTCGGCCAAGGTGTAGGAGGTCACCATCTGACTGAGGGAGCTCAATGGTGGAGATTGGTGAATTCAATTGGGTTATGTCATGTGTATAATGGTGGATCGAAGTGGAATGGGGTTTAGGCCACTTTTGTTCAACACATGGGTTTGGTTCATGACAGTGGGTTTGGCTTACTCTCAAGGTGGCTTGGGTTGATGGGGGTCAGCTTGATTAGTGTGGTCAAGTCCCCATCCAAGTGATTAGAGCTTAAGCATGCGTTAGAAGGAATCATTGAAGTAGTTAAGTGCTTTAAGTAGAATCAAGAAATACCCCCCTCCCCTTTCCTTTTGCCAAAACTGGCATGGTGACATGGAAAGGCTCACATGGCTCACAAGTGGCTTGGAGGTGGCTTCATGACTTGCATATGTCTTGGTCAATTTTCATTAAGAAGGATTTTGAGATTTTTTTGGTATTTTATGTGGTGTTGCCATAAATTCAAATACGAGGAAATTTAATCATGCATGGTATGGTGTATGGTTTGGTTTGATTAAATGGATGATGAGGGAAATTTGTGTGATGATAGAGTGGGCTTTTGATTTTAAAATAAATTGAAACTTCGGCTCGGATCTGATGAGGATTTAAATTAACCATGGATTGGTGAATTTTGGAAATTGTCATGATGATGTTTAGGACATGAATTAGGTGAAATTGGATTTGGATTTTGAATTGGTTGGATTTAGGATGATTTGGTGTAAATTAAGGGCAATTTGGGCATTTTGGCGGGAATTAGGTATTTTGGGATTTTTTTTGGGATTTTCGGGTATTTGATGGATTTGGGTGAATTAGGGTTAGTAGGATTGGTCTTGGCGGAATTTTTAGTTAAATTGAGGAATTTGGTTAATTTTGGGTATTTTGGTAATTTTGGCTAAATTTTTTCATTTTGAGGTAATTAGATAATTTGGGAGGATTTTTAGGCATTTTGGTGGATTAGAGTTATGGTGGATGTGGGTGGATTAGGGTTATGGTGGATGGATGGAGTGTGAAGTGGTCAGAAAAGGGTATGACGGTGTATGTGAATTGTAGTAGTGTATCAATTGTGTGTGAAATGTGCATGTGGTGTGAGGTGAGTATCCGAGCCATGAAGGGTTTTCATAAGGCCTTGTGACTTTATGGGAACTAATTTTTTAGACTTCACATGTTGGTCCTAGTCATCTCAATTAAGAGTTGGGGACTTGGGACCACCCATAAGAGGCTTCAAAAAAATTAAGATATGTCTTGAAATTCTAGGTGGGTTGGGTATCCTCACTAGTCTTCTAGGATAGTCAATAGGGAAGTCATATAGCTAGATCCCAATTTCTAGGAGAAAGAATTTAAACCTCACCAAAAATGAGGTCAACACTATTCTCGTGAATGGTCTGGAACAGTAAATTTCTATACCCTACATCAAAGCTTTCACTGATTAGAAAAAATTTACCAGGCACTCCTTAGCTGGACGCAAGTACTTTGAGGGTGGTCTCATTGGTCTTTAGACATCCTTCCCTTAGGATCTGAATGTCGAGCGGCTCGTGATCGACTCTGGTGACAACTCAAAGGTAGCAACTCCTTGATTGCTCCATGTTTCCTCGGATTGTGATAATCCCCTCGTTTCCAGAAAAATTCACTGCCATATGGTCAACGATGTCATCGCCCGACAATTGTTTAGCAGCGCTCAACTAAATATGACGTTGCAAGTCGGAGGAGGCTCGACTAGCAAAAATTCTTGTGTACTGTTTATCTTGCTTGTCCCATGAGATGCCTAAAGCAATGACACCCAAAGCATCCATCCTTTCATAGGAGAAACTGAATAGTGGTTTGGTTCGTGTTGTCAACTAGTCAGTTTTTAACCCAATCTTGTNGCATGCTGATCTCGCCTTTGAAGAACAGTGCTCAAAGTTGGAGAAGGTATGACAAATTAACTATTTGCAACATTTCAAATGCCAACTTAATCTTCTTTTTGAAATTTCTAATATGTAATACAACCCCCATTAACTTGTTGATTAGAAGCTTTAGCTACCATTTAAGAGATCATAGATTTGATGCTTTACTGCGTGTAAATTAGAATTTGTGACATTCACTATTTCTTCATCATCCTAAGAAAATAGTCGGCAATTAATCGCAAAATATGCCGCGAGAAAATCTTAATAATTAGGGCTTAATTGTGAACTATATGTAAGAAAAATGAAGTGTATAAAAATTTTAATTAAACTGTCATTTAAAGCACGGTGTATCACACAATTATTTAACATTATTATATATAATAACAATCCATAAATTTTAATAACATGCAACTCAATAAACTACAAATTTTATATTTTAATAGATAGCTAACTTTTGTTAGATCTCCACATAACATAGGCTTAGGGAGTCACTCTGCCCAACTAACTTTTGGATTGGGAAGCTTAAGATAGCATGCCACAACATGGAGCATTAATATTAACTAATCAAGGTGATTTTTTGTTAAGTATTGATATATTAGGGTGATATTTGAGATTTGTGTAACATTAAAATAAAATCATATTCTTAAGGATGACTTGCCAATAAGACATGATTTAGGCTAAGCAACATTATCAAATAAATAACATGGATTTAATATTGGGGGATACGTAATATTGCATTTCAAATAATAACAAATTAGGTATTATATGAAATAATTATTGAATTATTTTGATAACACATTACTTCTCTTTCGTTCCCCATTCTTAATTTCATTGGCATATAAATACCTGCAGAAAGCTGTCCAAGTTTCTCTAGAGAATTTGAAGACTTACCCTTATGTTAAGGAAGGCCTGGAGAATAAGACCCTAGCTTTGTATGGAGGATATTATGATTTTGTCAATGGTACTTTCGAGACGTGGGAGGCTTGAAACCATTATCAAGGTGCTTCTCAGGTTTAAAACCTCAAGTATTATGTAATATTCGTGGAAACTTCAATAAATTTGTGTATTTTGAGTTTATGTGCGAGGGCTTTTTCACCATTATAACTATTTATGCGTGTGAATGCTTGCCTCATAGCTTAGAGGCAAAGAGCTTTAGCTCTCCATGGGCATTAAAGGTTTGAGCACCAACATGATGTAAGTGTATGTGCAACAGTTTCATCCTCTCAATCATTTATTTTCGTATCTCTTCGTGTTTTTAATTTTATCAAAAGAATGATTGTAACAATTGAAGACTTATTTTTTACATATGATATGAAAAAATGCACATCCCATATTTCTCAAGGACATTTAGAGGATTAATTGATTGATGTCCATCAGCTATGTTGATGATCAAGTTGGTATAGAAGAGTGAGTCATGAAACTTCTAGACAAGGTTTGACACTTCGCACTTAATTTCAAATTTGGCTCAAATTATGTTGAACCAATTGATTCTCAAAAAAAAAAAGCTCATCAAATTGGTAAGATCGATGCGGTCTTTATGGAAGGATACTATGCATGCTTGTGGCCGGTTTGGAAGCATAACATTTAGATTGGCCTATAGGGATTTGCCTCATATCGATGAACAAGTTGATATTATTTTGGTCAAACTATTACTATTATATCCAAGAATTAAATATGATGTACCCTAATTATGGCCATTATAACTAACTATTATTGAACATCTATGATTATCAATTTTGTAATTTTAGCTTCTTTAATTAAAAAAAAAAAGAGTCGATCTATGTTCTTATAATTACATAGTGAATTGCTTTACTTGGGCTAGACCACATAATTTTTTTCCTTTTTAGAGTTATTTCAAGTAAAAATTCTAATGTATCATGTTATTTTTCTATTATTTGTGTGTGCATTAAGACATTAAAACTTTATTCTACCACCGTGAATCTTCTTACACAACATTTTGAATGAGAAAAAAATCCACATTAGAAATACAGTCCGCTATCAAAAAATGAGGGAAAGAGAACTTTAAATACCAATGCTTATGAGATTCAAAGCCATTAGAACGACGGTCACAATTCAGATTAGCATTGATGTATATATTAATAAGAACATCAAACGTTTTCGAGCTCCCATGAATAATTATCTTAGTGTGCAAATCAAACTTCATAGAGTAATTTTTAATCCAAACCAGCATATACCAATCCTTAATATGTAAGTTTTCATAAATAAATTGGTAAACCAATTTATGATAATAATAGTCAATACCCATCCAAAGGTGGTTAATACTATCATTAACAATAAGAATATTATAAATTAGTTGAAGGCAAACATTGGGGACAACTTGATGATGTGGAAAGACTCATTTGTTATCAATAATAACCTCACCAAACTAAATAAAGGTAATCAACCTAAAAAGAAACTTTACTTATTTTAGCTGACACCTTAATAAGAACTTTCTAAAAAAGAAAGCATGATAATGAATATTTCATCCGATAGCGTCATAATGAATAATACACCAACTAACTAAATAAGAATTATAATTATAATGCCTCCAGATAATTTTGGATTTTCACATAATGTTAATTTTATCAATTGATGGAATCCCAAGTCCAATATAGGATTTAGGCAAAGTAACAACATTCCAAGTGATAGCAAGCTTCTTTCTTTCTTTACTATTATGGGAAAAAGATTGCTAAACATTAAATAATTTTTCTTCATAATACCCATAAGAGAAGTATTATAATGGAATGAGTAATAAAGTTAACTTTCAAATAAGAGTTTTAATAAGCTAAAATCTACCAGCATAAAACAAATTTGTCTGCTTCCAAATAGCTAGACAACAGTGAAGCTTAATAAAATGCAACAACTAAGAAATGTTTCTCTAAGAAAAAATACAATTTAGTAGGAACATAACTAGAAATAAAGCATGCTTAATTAATAAATAGGAGGAAACAACTAAAATGCAAAAGAATATTTATTTTTGATAAAAGGAATGAACCATTCTTTTTGAAGGGAGAGAGGGAGAGTGAAAAGGGAGAAGCTTTAGACGTGATTCTGGGGTTTTGATNCAGACGTGATTCTGGGGTTTTGATGAGGCTTCAATTTCTCTTTCTCAAGAAAGTTATATCCCAGCTCTTTCATCCTCCTATTCTTTTATTGTGTTTTCTTTTACAATTATTTCTACCAATGTGGAGCTATTTTAGGTTTCGTCAAGTGACTTCACCTCACAAGAGATGAGTTAGGGCCTCTTTTCTTGGAGCATTTTGATGACATTTGGAGACACTAGGGTTTTGGCTTGGAAGCTTCTTCCTCTTTCCTTACTCTTGAAAATTTTACTTAGATCTTGTTGACCTCACTTTTGGTTGAGGTCTAGAAATTTCTTTAGTAGCCTAGGTCTAGC
>JXCR01122281.1:12274-31320 GCA_002079205.1 Phalaenopsis hybrid cultivar
GTCATGTATAAACTTCTCTCGTATTTTGGTTTACACTTACAAGTAAGAGAGATCTTACCTGAAATGTCCAAGGAAGCAGCTTTTTCGCCCCGATCCTCTTAAGCTTGGCTTTCGTACCCTCACTGTCGGCTGCTCCTCTAGGGTTGTTTTAATTTTGTCTATTTGTATATCTCTTGTTTCCTTATAATATTACAAATATGTCGTTGAACCTATTTATAAATACTTGTGTACATGGGTTAATAAAGTGTGGAAAAATTAATTCAAATAAACATTTTTTTCTGGCTTATTTTTTGCTCTATTTCTTTCCTCCTTTTTTCCTTTTGTCTTAAAGAATCTTTAATTCTTCTCATAGTATCAAAACCACTCAGTTTACAACCTCTATGATCCTCCCTATTTCTCTACTTCGCTCTGAACTTTTTTGTCTCCAATGAACTCTACTTCTACTAAATAGCCACCATCTCTTGGATTCCTCAACAAGATCAAAGAAATCAACATTTTCACCTCCCTCAAGTTCTTGACGTCTCACATCAAGACCGTAACAAATCATCATTTATCTTATGAGAACCAGCAAGTTTGGAAAATGTAAATTCAATAAATTCTCACTAATAATGGTTTTGAAAACTTTTTAGATCCCCATGCTCACATTCCCTCAAGATTCTCTCCGTTGGCAACTAAATCACGAGAGGAAATAGAAGACTAACTTATTTGGCAATTAATTGATAAAAATATTGTTGCAGTTATTATATCAACCATTTCTCTTTCCATCTTCTCATATACAGTCATCTTAATAGCACCCCAATAATATTGAACACATTATAAAGAAGATTTCAGTCTACCAACGGATCTTGTGTAATTCAGTAAAAGAACGAAACACACAATATTTTTATGGGGACAAACACGATGACACAATATCTCAACACAATTAAAATCATGAATGACAACATAGTAGCAGTAGGATCTCAAGTGGATAATGAAAATATTATCCTATACATTTTAAATGGCCTTCCTCATAATTTTTAAGCGTTCAAGTCTGCAATCAGGACTCAACCGAACTTCATAAGTCTCGAAGCTTTATATTATCTTCTCTACAACGAAGAATGTAATCTTGCCAATGAAGCAAACAAGATATCTCCACTCACAACTCTACTCACGCAAAAGAATAAAGTCATCTTGTTAGCTTCAAAAAACTATGGAAGGCACTTTACACCCTCGAGAATAAACAATTCTAGCAATCAACCCAAGCAAAATATGCCCCCACATGTCAAATCTACTACAAGAAATGGCACTTAGCTGCCATATGTTAGCATTGTGCCAACCTTCAATATAAACCAACCATTCTGCCCCATCCCATAGCTTTAGCTACTAATACGCACCCCCAAAAATAAAAATGGATCTTAGATAGAAGAGCTATAGTGCATATAACCCCCTATAGTGAAAGCTTGGAACAACCACTCTCATATCATGACATTGATAAGGTCACCATTGGAAATGGCCAGGCCACTCACACCTCACATACCAGTAAGGGTATTTTACCCACTCTCAACTGTAAATTGTTTCTTTCCCTTCTTTCATGTGCTCCCTCTCTTTCTCAAAATTTTATTTCATTAAAAAAACTTACTAAGGACAAGAACTGCCAGGTTGTTTTTGAAGCTAACCGATTTTGCATACACGATCGTCACATCAACAAACCTTTATTGACTAGTCAAGATAGTCAAGCCACTACACTTCAACACAATCTCACTACCTCAAGGGCACAATAGACTTGGCCACCCTCACAGGAAGTCATCTCTCTCATCTCTAAACTCATCCCACAGCTAGGATTTACCAACCTATCACTGCTTTCATGAGTGTCTAAAAAATAGGTGTCATTAGTTGTCTTTCTAATATGGTACTACTATCGATAAAATTTTTGATATATTACATTTGGATGTGTGGAGTCCTTTCCCCTATTCCTCAATTTAAGGATACATATATTATGCTACTTTCATTGATGCATTTTCTCACTTTTACTAGTGTTTTCCTACAAAAAAGAAAAAAAATCTGAATTGAAATCTCATTTTACAAATTTTCACATATATTAAAAATCATTTTAACAAAAATGCCAAATATCTTAAATTTACACATATATCCAAAATGTGAATTATACACCAATTTAGTTACCCTTACACCCCAGAACAGAACGACCTTGACGAACGTAAACAATGACACCTCTTTAAGATCGCACCCACTCTTCTCAACGCAACTTATCTTCCCCCTCAATTTTGGATGGAAGCAATTTTCACAGCCAATTACCTAATCAACCATTTCCCTTCCTACACCACTCAAAATAAACACCCTATCAACTCGCTCACAATAAACCTCTACAATATCAACACCTTTGTACCTTTGGATGTGTCCGTTTTCCCCGATACCCACATGCTACCCAACATAAAATTAGCACAAAGGCTCCCACACGTTTGTTCCTCGATTACAGTTCACATCACAAAGGCTACAAATATCTTCATATTATCAATAAAATATTTATTCTCATGCAATTCACAATCAATTCCCCAATCAACACATCACAACTAACACACCACTCACCACAACACCCTCATTCATTTCTTATACCCATCTCTACTCTAAAACCACTGAATCTCCATGCCCATGTCCCCAACCATCCTCCCAGTCTCTCACTACTCCCTCTCCATCCTCTCCACCAATGGTTTCCACTCAGCCTAGTCCCCCCTCTACTAATTCAGCAGTAAGATAGATGACTGTCTTGTTTTGTTTAATCATGCTAAGATATNCTGTTGTCTAATGAAAATTTATTTTACAAGGCCATTGAATTGAATTTTTTTCTGCAAAAAGCCAATTTTGGAGTCATTATGGGATGTGATTGTGTGGTTATGGATGAAGTAAGATTCCAACATTTTATAAACTTTAATTTGGCTCTACATATTAACCCGTTCCCAGTCAAATAGATTTCATGACATGAATTAATCTACTTGCGCGTTTTGCTGATTATTATAATGGCTAATTAGGCTGTTCAGCATGCAGCTACAGCGGAGCTAATTGCAGTGTTTTATGAGAAACTGACCGGTTATGAATTCGTAATCTTTTTGTGTTTGTCTATCATGAAGCTTATTTTATTGAGTTTCTTAAACTTTTAATTTATCAAATCATGATGATGGTAGAATGTGATTGAGATTAGCATGGCTGTGAGTCGCTGATATAGACTAAAAATATTTGTGGTTCTTAGTTAATTATGTGATTAAGAATCTATTTTTATTCATTTGTTTATGAATTTGGTTGGAATATAACATGAATTTCTATGGAGTTAAAGATGCTAAACTAATCTTGTGAGTTACTTATTGTTGAATCCTATTAAGGACGGCCTGTGAGGTAATAAAACCAGAGAGAGACCCAATTTTTAGGAGGAAGGTATAAAAGAAGATTGTAGATATGTTGCTAGGATTCGTGTTCTTGCTTCATTTTTGCAATACTTGGAAAATGGGTTCGAGAAACTAATATGGAGGGCGGATCCACTCTTTTAGGTCAACCCCCTCCCTTCCACCTCTTATGCATGAGAGAAAAAAACTTAAAAAGAATTATAATTACATCTCACACAGTATTATGTCGATTCATGGTGTTTCTGTAGAAAGATCGAGATGTGGGTTGCAGACAACGCCATAAAGAAAGATGGGCATATGTTCTCTTATGTAATGATGATTTTTCCAGTTGAAGGTTTTCTTCGGGATATTCAAACCACTTTGACAGATGGGCTTGGATTAATCACTTTAGCATTTGGGCTTAGTTTGTTATATGCGCCTCCAGCCCCCTAAGATCTATTGATTCTAACGTCATGTATAAACTTCTCTCGTATTTTGATTTACACTTACAAGTAAGAGAGATCTTACCTGAAATGTCCAAGGAAGCAGCTTTTTCGCCCCGATCCTCTTCAGCTTGGCTTCCGTACCCTCACTGTCGGCTACTCCTCTAGGGTTGTTTTATTTTTGCCTATTTGTATATCTCTTGTTTCCTTATAAATATTACAAATATGTCGTTAAACCTATTTATAAATACTTGTGTACATAGGTTAATAAAGTGTGGAAAAATTATTTCAGATAAACTTTTTTTTTTTTTTCTGGCTTATTTTTTGCTCTATTTCTTTCCTCCTTTTTTTCCTTTTGTCTTAAAGAATCTTTAATTCTTCTCATAGTATTAGAACCACTCAGTTTACAACCTCTATGATCCTCCCTATTTCTCTACCTTGCTCTGAACTTTTTGTCTCCAATGAACTCTACTTCTACTAAATAGCCACCATCTCTTGGATTCCTCAACAGGATCAAAGAAATCAACATTTTCTCCTCCCTCAAGTTCTTGATGTCTCACATCAAGACCGTGACAAATCATCATTTATCTTATGAGAACCAACAAGTTTGGAAAATGTAAATTCAATAAATTCTCACTAATAATGGTTTTGAAAACTTTTTAGATCCCCATGCTCACATTCCCTCAAGATTCTCTCCGTTAGCAACTAAATCACAAGAGGAAACAAAAGACTAACTTATTTGGCAATTAATTGATAAAAATATTATTGCAGTTATCATATCAACCATCTCTCTTTCCATCTTCTCATATACAGTCTTCTTAATAGCACCACAATAATATTGAACACATTATAAAAAAGATTTCATTCTACCAACGGATCTTGTGTAATTCAATAAAAGAATGAAACACACAATATTTTTATGGGGACAAACCTGATGACACAATATCTCAACACAATTAAAATCATGAATGACAACATAGTAGCAGTAGGATCTAAAGTGGATAATGAAAATATTATCTTATACATTTTAAATGGCCTTCCTCATGATTTTCAAGCGTTCAAGTATGCAATCAGGACTCAACTGAACCCCATAAGTCTCGAAGCTTTATATTATCTTCTCTACAACGAAGAATGTAATCTTGCTAATGAAGCAAACAAGATATCTCCACCCACAACTCTACTCACCAAAAAGAATAAAATCATCTTCTTAGCTTCAAAAAACTATGGAAGGCACTTTACACCCTCGAGAATAAACAATTCTAGCGATCAACTCAAGCAAAATATGCCCCCACATGTCAAATCTACTACAAGCAATGGCACTTAGCTGCCATATGCTAGCATTGTGCCAACCTTCAATATAAACCAACCATTTTGCCCCATCCCATAGCTTTAGCTACTAATACGCACCCCCAAAAATAAAAATGGATCTTAGATAGAAGAGCTATAGTGCATATAACCCCCTATAGTGAGAGCTTGGAACAACCACTCTCACATCATGACATTGATAAGGTCACCATTGGAAATGGCCAGGCCACTCACATCTCACATACCAGTAAGGGTATTTTACCCACTCTCGATTGTAAGTTGTTTCTTTCCCCTCTTTTATGTGCTCACTCTCTTTGTCAAAATTTTATTTCATTAAAATAACTTACTAAGGACAAATACTGCCAGATTGTTTTTTTAAGCTAACCGATTTTGCATACAGGATTGTCACATCAAGAAACCTTTATTGACTAGTCCAGATAGTCAAGTCACTACACTTCAACACAATCTCACTACCTCAAGCGACACATGGCACGATAGACTTGGCCACCCTCACAAGAAGTCATCTCTCTCATCTCTAAACACATCACACAGCTGAGGATTTCCCAACCTATCACTGCTTTCATGAGTGTCTAAAAAATAGGTGTCATAAGTTGTCTTTTTAATATGGTACTACAATCGATAAAATTTTTGATATATTACATTTGGATGTGTGGAGTCCTTTCCCCTTTTCCTCAATTTAATGATACATATATTATGCTACTTTCATTAATGGATTTTCTCGCTTTTACTGGTGTTTTCCTACAAAAAAAAAAAAAAAAAAAGTTTGGATTAAAATCTCATTTTATAAATTTTCACATATATTAAAAATCTTTTTAACAAAAATGTCAAATATCTTAAATTTACACATATATCCAAACTATGAATTATACACCAATTTAGTTACCCTTACACCCCAGAACAGAACGACCTTGACGAACGTAAACAATGACACCTCGTTGAGATCGCACCCACTCTTCTGAACACAACTTATCGTCCCCCTCAATTTTGGATGGAAGTAATTTTCACAGCCAACTACCTAATCAACCATTTCCCTTCCTACACCACTCAAAATAAATACCCTATCAACACGTTCACAATAAACCTCTAGAATATCAACATCTTTGTACCTTTGGATGTGTCCGTTTTCCCCGATACCCACATGCTACCTAACATAACATTAGCACAAAGGCTCCCACACACGATTGTTTCTCGATTACAGTTCACAACACAAAGGCTACAAATATCTTCATATTATCAATAAAATATTTATTCTCATGCAATTCACTTTCACGGAGAATCAGTTCCCCAATCAACAAATCACGACTAACAAACCACTCACCACAACGCCCTCATTCATTTCTTATACCCATCTCTACTCTAAAACCTCTGAATCTCCAAGCCCATGTCCCCAACCATCCTCCAGTCTCTCACGACTCCCTCTCCATCCTCTCCACCAACGGTTTCCACTCAACCTAGTCCCCCCTCTACTAATTCAGCAGTAAGATAGATGACTGTCTTGTTTTGTTTAATCATGCTAAGATATCTGAGACTTTTTTCCAACATAATATAAGGTAAATTACCAAAATTAATTATGACTTTTTTCCAACATAAAGTTTCCTATATATTGAGCTATTTCACACAGATTTAATTTATTTATTTGTATGTCAGATTAAAACTTGTTTATCAATATAAAATGTTAATCAGTCAGATTGCTGATTAGGAGATTATTCACAAATCTCATCACGGCTGAAAGTCATTAAATTTAATCCCATCTCACCGTTAGATTCGATTAAAGTTTGATTAAATCAAAAACTGGTTCAAAAATAAATCATTTTTTTATTTTCTAAAATAAATTTTTATTCCAACCCCCACATAAAAATCCACACACACTGCACATTCATGCGTAGAAGTTCTTAAAAATTACAAAGGGAGACATGAACCTGAACTAGAAGGCCGAAGGATCTCCAAGCTGCTCTTAAGAGCTCTCGAGCTCCATCAACATGGGCTACCACGTCGCTGCTATTGTACCACCGTCATCTAACCGCCACAACCGCCGGAACACCGTTGCCCGACGACCACAGCCGTTGACGCCAAGCCACCTCCGCCGTCAAACCACTGTTGCCCACCCATCACCGTCGTCACAACCGCACTAGCATCGTCGAGCCCCTCCATCAACAAACTACCGTTTCCCGACCAACATCGTCATCACCACTAGACTATTAATGTCCGGCCGCTACCGTCATCAGACCACCGTTGTTCGACCACCTTATTCATTGCCATTGGATCACCACCATCGAGCCATCGCTACCGATAACATTTACATCAGATTTTCTACCACACAGCTTCAACTGTCAGTCTTCCTTCATAACAATCAGATCACCACCACTTCTCTAAAACATTCCCCCACTCCCCAAGCAAAAGTCAAGTAGATCACTCATCCTTGTGTAATATTATTTTCAACTATTCAAGGGACGTTAAAACCTTGAAACATATATCGATATAGTAGAATCATTTTAATTGGTCTAAGACCCATAATTTTTACAGTCATAAATTTTCTACATAAAAAAATCCATGTTGTTCTCTTTATCAATTTTCTTTTTGTCCGTGACGTTAATATGAGACCCTACAACCGTCAACATTTCTACTTAAAGAAATTCGAACAATTCGTCATTGTTGGAGAGTAGATGTCAATCACATGTTCAGAAGTCAGGGGGCTTTTTTCGCCTTACTTTTCTATTATTAACCTCATGACGCATGTGTTATGTGCTGTGCAATTTTTTAATAAAAGGGATGACAATTAGTTAGTTTTAGACGATGAAAAAGTGCTGAACAAGTGCGTGGCCGTTAGTTTTAGTCTGTGGCTAAATACTAATGGATAATTAGGGGGCTGAGAAAAGAACCCCAAGGAAGGATAAAAGGTACAAAAATTACATATTTGGTTATGCTTTGAAGAAAAAACAAGTAACATTTTAGTCATTTTTTATTTAGACTGTTGGATCGTCTTGAGATCGATGTAGACTTCCATGCTCATGTTTGTAGGCCGACTAAAGTGAGGTGGCCGATGGAGAGAGTTTGGTCCGTCAGCTAAAGTGAGGTGGTAAAGGGAGACAAGTTGGTCGGTCGACTGAAACGAGGTGGCCGACTACTGGATTGCCATGAGATCCATGCAAACCTTTTTTAAGTGTACATATTAAGTTTCTATCATTGATAGTGACAACAACAATAAAAAAAATGAAATTTATAAATCAAACAAACTTTGAATACTTAATTTGTTGTTGAGTCTGTCGACTGTTAACCACTTTTCGCACTTCATTCTGGTATCTTTGTAGTCATTTGTTGAGTCTGGGTTCTGATGACTGGTCGGAGGGAAAGTCGACCATCAGAGGAAGAGACAACCATAGGAGGAAAGGTTGGTCGTCAGAGGAAAAGTTCAAGTGTTGCTCACCCCAAAGAGGAGTCTTGTAGTTGTTTGCTCCGGAGGGGAGTCATGTAGATGTTCGCTCTGAAGGGGAGAGTCTCAGAGTTGTTCGCCCCAGAGGGGAGTCTTAGAGTTGTACACCCTTAGTGGAGCTTTTCACTGTCAGGTTTTAACTTCATGATTTGGGTGCAGTCTTAGAGTTGTACACCCCTCACAAAGTTTGTAGTTGTCTGGTGTTAACTTTATGCTTTGGGCCCAGGACAATTGTTTACGCACTCGAGCTTCTCACTATAAGGTGTTAATACTTCCCATAAGTCTTTAGCGATCGTTAGACACCCCTCGCGGAGTTTGTCGTTGTCGAGTGCTAACTTTATAATTTGAGCGCAAGACAGTTGTTTACGTACCCCTCACAGAGCTTGTCACCGTCGGGTGCTAACTTTATAATTTGGGCGCAGGACAATCGTATATGCACCATTCGAGGGGCTTGTTGTTGTCGGGTGCTAATACATTCCATAGGCCTCTATTACCGATCGGACGCTCTTGGTGTCGTTATCAGTGTTTTCTTATGCTTTTGACCAATCAAACGTTGTTAGCATCGTTGTTGGTTGTTTTTCATGCTTCTGACCGATCGGACACATTTGGCATCGTTGTCGGTTTTTCTGCCAGGGTTTGAGTTTCTCGAGTGCTGGAAACAAATGAATTGAGATGCATGCATGTAAGTATATAAGTGTGTAGAAATTGAGTGGTATATGAAAATATGTAAAAATTGAGGCTTATATAAAATATTTTTTGTTTTGAAATGGCTGATTGTAGGTGGAGGAGTCGGGAGCATCCGGTCAAACAACCGTTTGTTGAAATAGTGATTCTCTTCAAAGAATGCTACAAAAATAGTAACAAACTTAAACGGGGACCGTAAAAAAGTCATACATAAACGTTATGAAAAAGTCAAGTAAGTTAGAATTTTGGAATTTTTTGACTTATGAAATAAAAATAAAATGTGAATGATTTTAAATTTTAAACTCTTAAAATATAGCATCTTAGGATTTTAAAAGTATTAAAGTCTCAGAGTTTTGAGATTTTCAAGCTTTTAAATATTTAATCTCTCTAGGTTTTAAAATTTTCAAAATTATGGCTTTTAAAACATAAGACTTTTAGAGCTTAAAAATAATAAAAATTAGTTTTAAAATGAAAGCTCAGAAGACTTGAAAATATTTTGAAATTGGCTTATTCGGTTGTAGGCTTAAAATTAAAAAAGATAAATTCAAAGTTTGAGCTATTCGAACTTAGGCTCAAAGGGGCAAAGTATAATTCAAATATTGAGCATTCTTAAAACCTAAAATTTTCCGCCACCAGATTCGCAATACTTTCTGCTAGCGAACAGAAGATGGTTCCTTTGTCAAAGCCTAAAATCAAAATACTTTTGAAATATTTTAAGCTCCAAACGACTTCAAAATTTGTAAGAATTTCTTGGTTATCTCCTAAGTCGAATGAGATATTTTGAAATGTAAGTCCACTCTTAACACTTAGATGAGTACCATTTGAGATACTCTTAAGCTATACATGCTATAAGGTGTTTATATAAGTTATGCGTACTAGAAAATTTAAGGCGGTAGAGTAACGGACTATTGTCTTAGCATTGTACGAAAGTTCACACACACACAGATGAAAGAGAAACAAGCGATGATGACTCCAGAAGTTTTTATGTGGAAAACCCGTAAGAGAAAAACCAAGGGGGCCTGACCCAGTTGCGGAAATCCACTGTTGATTGTTGATTACAGAAATTACCTGTCTCACAGACGAGAAATAGTAACTATATTTTTTAGATTACAACGTTGACTGACGGCGTCTGGTTGGTGGTGATCCATGGTGGTTAGTGGTAGTTGATGACGGTTGTCAAAGATCGACGATGGTCGGTGGTGGTCGACGGCGGTCGACGGCCGTCGGCGGTGGTCGTCGGTGGTCGTCGGAGGTTGGCGGTGGTTGACGGCAGTCGATAGTGGTTGACGACGGAGGTCGGTTGTGGTGCTGAGCTGCAGCTTCTCCTCAAGGCGTCAAACTCTCTCTCTAGACTCAAGCTTCTTTAGTGTTCTAGGTGCAATTAATGCTGGAATATCAACCATTTTGATCGGATGGTCTAGAGAGTTTTCTCCATTCATGCCACATTTAATGGACATTTGAGTGTCTTAATGATTTCAAAATTGAGTGATCTTGGGCTTGTTGGATTCTTCTTGTCGAGCCGCTCGATTCGAGTATAAACTTGCCAGTATCAACATATGTTTGACGTTCCAAATGTGTCCAGAAATCTTCTAAGGGTGGTTTAATGACTTGATATGAGCTTGATACGTCATAACACAAATCTCAATCCGAGTCTATTTGAGCTCAAGACGATAATTAACTCGGATTGATACGTCATAACACAAATCTCAATCCGAGTCAAATCAAGCATAAAATATTGTCTTGAGATTTGTGTTATGCTTCGAAATTCATGTCGGATGATGAAAATTTGTTGGCGACGTATCAATAACCACATTAATTATGCACATTTTCAAAATCTTGCATATGCTCCTTGATGTAAACTTCATATTAAATTGTATAGAATATGGCTTAAAGTTTATGCAAGTCTGTAAAGCTGATTAAACTCTTTCAACTATTTGAATATTTGAAATCTAAAAGCCCACATGTGCTCCAACCAAATATATTAAATGCTCAAATATTAGGTTCGAGAATTATGTGTGGGTTAATTGGGTCATCTTGTTTACAGGATAGGATCGTAAGTCCCACCTGACTAGTCTCATCCTCCTTCCCGTAAGGACTGAAGTTGACAAGTCTGGTAAGACCAAATGAATGCCCAAATCCTTAAATAAGAATTTACAAATCCAAATCACCTAGTCAAATCTTCCTTCTTATAAGGACAAGAGTCAATGTGACTTATAGTTCGGAAAACTTAAGCTAACAAAGTTAAATTTCCCCTCCTTTCAAATAGAAAAGTTTTAAATGTTCAATTCTCTAATGAAGGTCATTTTGATAGAATATTGCAACTGAAGGGGTCAATTTCTTAAATCAAGATTTTTAAAATAATCAACTAAAATGTCCAAGTAAAATTCAATCACCTAAGAGATTTAAAGCAAATTTCATCAACCATCCATAATAGTTTGTCAAGGGTAACAAAATTTTGATTGATTTCAACTCACAAGGAACGAATGTCATATTAAATGTATCAATATATTCACAATCAAAGTAATTGCACACCGATAAAAACGTGACCCGAGTCATCTTTCTGCGTGATTCTACTGCTAAAAGACACCACAAAATAGCGGTTACGACTAGCGTCATCTGACCGAATGATTTTCGCTAAATGACACCATTATATTAGACAATGGAACGTCAAACAGATGTGAATCACAATGACTTTTCACTATTTGAGTTGTGAATCACAATGGTACCATTGATTTTCATAAACCCTTATGTTAGCTAAGGTTTACTAAATTTTGTTTCCTTAGACAAATGTCTACCACAAATTTATAAGGATCTTTTGGACAATGCAATCCATGACCGCTGATAAGAATCCTTCAGTCAGGCTAGGTCAACTATCTTTTTTGTCCAAGTAGATTAAAGAAGATGCTTCAGGATGACAAAATCATGTGATCTTGATTGGGTTTCGTCTACATTCCCCCACCATCCGCTTTAAGCTTCAAGTGATGAATTTTACAACTTAGATCCTAATATTGCTACTATTAAATATTAAATTTTCAATTCTTAATAACTAGCCTTAATTGAAAGTGCTATCTCGCTATTGGGAAAAGTAATTAATCATAGGAGCTTACTCCCATGGGAAAACTCGAACCCCGAATCCATAAGTCATTGCTAAATGATGATGAAATCTCTGGGGTAGTGTTTTATCTACAATCCAATTTACTTCTGAAATTCGACCCTTCAAAACTCTCTCAGCAAATCAAAAATAAAAACAAACACTGAGTTTTTCGGGGAGCGGTCACAATTTTTTGAAGCCCACAAATAATATATGAAAGCTCAACACTAGCTCAAGTCAATCATGAATAACTTATAATTATACCAAGCCAAATCTAAATTATGATATACTCGGCTCGATTACAATCTTAGTTATAGCTTATGATGCTAGTTCGACTGTATGTTTAATTCTAGTGAAGTAGAAGATAAGTTGTATGAAACTATGACGTAACAAGCTGCTGCAATGACTACAAGTTTAGAAGTACACTTCTCAAATATAATATATGAATGATGACATATACACATGCTGGAATCGATACAGTGATGCAATAATGAATGTGCAAGCAACATTCAGCAACAACATAAGGTGAATGTAAAGGGGCAAAATAAGTGAAAGAGAGTCAAACAATACAGCAAGATAGAGAGCGAGAGAGATGTCAGAAAAAGAATATATTATTTTATAATTTTTAACATGATTGTTTTGATATCATTGAAAATTACATTACTTGGTAATATATATTGTGTTCAATCTGAATTGACTATATTATAAGCAACACAACAATGCAAGCGTAGAAAGGATTTTTATCATGGAAAAATTTTTTGTCCGAACTCAAGAGGTAATTCTACATGCGGATTCCCAATAATATATTATCATGTGTGCTACATCGCGGAAGTTATTCTAAGGTTATAAGTGGAACCGCATAAGTTATTTTAGGGTTATTTTCTGGTTATTGATGAGAAACCTAAAATAACCCATACATAACCCTAACATAACCTTCACGATTCTACTTCAATAACCCCGAAGTATCACCGTGGAAATTATTTTGGGATTATTGAAGAGAAACTCATATATCACAGAGGTTATTTAAAAATTATTTTCAAATTATTACGAGGTTATTAGGGAGTCGATAATTTTACTTCAATACACATGTATGGTACTTGAGTCCAATCCGGAAAGAAATTTTTTCCTTTTTTCATAGAGGAACTTTCTGCCGAAAGGGTTCCTAGATCAAACTTTGTTGTCCCGCGCGTTTCCAAGCGCCGCCAGCCCCGTGATGAAGAAGCAAGCCGAAGATGCTCTCAAATCTCCGCAGCCCAACCCCGCCCCTCTCCCTCGGCGTGAACGGGGTCTGGTCACCGNCCGAAAGGGATCTTAGATCAAACTGTTGTCCCGCGCGTTTCCAAGCGCCACCAGCCCCGTGATGAAGAAGCAAACCGAAGATGCTCTCAAATCTCCGCAGCCCAACCCCGCCCCTCTCCCTCGGCGTGAACGGGGTCTGGTCACCGGACGAGAAGCTCTGCTTCAAGCTCCTACAACAGATCCGCTCAACGCCCCCTTCTTCCTCTTCTCGCCATCTCTCCTCCCTCCATCAAATCCACGCATTTCTCCTCCGCCGCTCCCTATACAGCAACATCCAGCTCCTTACTCTCCTCATCTCGACCCTTACCAATGTTGCCGCCGCTCTGTCCGGCACTTTTCCTGTTGCTTCCATGTCCGCTCTACACCACGCCCACCGCGTCTTCGACTGTCGCATTGCACAGGACACACTTCTCTGCAACTCCATGATCCGTTCTCTCGTCCAAAATCGTCAGCACCACGAATCGGTTTCTCTCTACCGAGACCTCCTGCGATTGCTGGACTTCTACCCTGACAACTATACTTTCCCTTTCCTTCTTAAAGCCTGCATCTTTTTGCACAAACCAGGAGATGTGAGAGAAGGCTCGCAGTTGCACGCTCATATTGCCAGAATGGGGTTTGNCGGACTTCTACCCTGACAACTATACTTTCCCTTTCCTTCTTAAAGCCTGCGTCTTTTTGCACAAACCAGGAGATGTGAGAGAAGGCTCGCAGTTGCACGCTCATATTGCCAGAATGGGGTTTGGCTGTAATCTATTCGTGTCCACGGGGTTGGTTGATATGTATGCCAAAGCTGGAAAGTTGAGCTCCGCAAGGAACGTTTTTGACGAAATGCCCGAGAAAAGCCCCGCGTCATGGACTGCAATGACAGTTGGTTATGCGAGTAGTGGAGAAGCCGAATCAGCCATGGATATGTTTCGGTTGATGCCGGAGAAGGACACAGCAGCATTCAATGCTATCATCAACCTTTTCGNTGAAATGCCCGAGAGAAGCCCCGCGTCATGGACTGCAATGACAGTTGGTTATGCGAGTAGTGGAGAAGCCGAAGCAGCCATGGATATGTTTCGGTTGATGCCGGAGAAGGACACAGCAGCATTCAATGCTATCATCAACCTTTTCGTAATATCAGGCGACATGGATTCTGCCCGAAAGTTGTTCGAACGAATGCGTCAAAAAAATGTGGTGTCTTGGACTACTTTGCTCTCTGGCTACTGCCATGCCGGCGACATGATTTCTGCAAGGCATCTGTTTGATGAAATGGCTGACAAGAATCTTTTCTCCTGGAACGCCATGATTTGTGGTTACAGCTCCAACCGGCAGCCTCACAAGGCAGTAGAGCTCTTTAGAGAGCTGCAGTCACACTCATCCCTGTTCGTCCCGGATGAAGTCACGCTAGTGAGCATCATTCCAGCCATTGCTGACATGGGTGCGATGGACCTCGGCAGATGGATCCACAGCTATGCTCGGCAGCGGGGGCTTGACGACGCGATCAAGGTTTGCAACGCGTTGATAGACATGTACGCGAAATGCGGCGATGTAAATGAGGCAAAGAAAATCTTCACCTTGATGCTTAGAAAAGAGACAGCTTCATGGAACGCTCTTATCAACGGACTGGCTGTAAACGGAAGGGCAAGGGAGGCTTTGGCTGCGTTCATGGAGATGCAGCAGAGTGGAGTTAGTCCTGATGAGGTAACGATGGTTGGGGTACTGTCAGCTTGTAGCCATGGTGGGCTTGTTGAGGAAGGGAGGAGGTGGTTTCAGGAGATGGAGAATTTTGGCATTGATCGGAACTTGGCACACTATGGCTGTATGGTGGACATGTTTGGGCGAGGAGGGTATTTGGATGAAGCTGAAGCTCTTATCAATAATATGGCTTCTGGTCCCAATGGGATTATATTAAGCTCTCTGTTGTTTGCCTGCCTTTGTTGCAGAGATGTTAGCAGGGCAGAGAGGGTGATGAAGATGGCTGCTGCGGTGGAGCCAGGAAATGTGAGGAATTATGTGATGATGAGGAACTTGTATGCTGCAGAGAACAGATGGGGTGATGTGGAAATTGTGAAGGGGTTGATGAGGAGGTTTGGAGGGAAGGAGGAAGCTGGGTGTAGTGGAGTTGAGGTTGAGAGCAAGATTTGGGAGTTTGTTGCTGGGGATAGTGTGCATCCTGAATCAGAAAGGATCTATTTGGTACTCAGAGATTTGCAGTTGCAAATGAAAGTTCAAATGGGAGATGAGGTGGAGTTATTATTGGCTTTTTCAAGTTTTTAGAGGAGGAGAAATTGAAGTTCAAATATGGCAGTTTAAGCTCAATCTGCTTATATACTTTTAATTAGGATTTGTAATCTTTTACAGAGCCAAAAAATTCAACACCGGTCTGAAGATTTGCATGCATACCACTCAAGTCCTATGTATTTACATATGTAACACCTAAACTTATATTCTTACATGTCACCTTATTCATGCATGAAAATGTGTATTTCACGTTTTAAAAGTTAAAATGGGGATATTTTTAAGGTGATATGAAAGATTTGGGTGGTGTAAATGTAAAAAAGTAAAGTTTTGGTGTCATATATGTGAATTTATTGGAATTGGGTGGCATGTATGTAAATGCTCCAAAAATAAAATCACTGGTGCATAGTAAATTGGAATATATGATTTTTCTAGTGGCCTATTTGTTGAAATTTTGGGTGGATAAAAACATTAGTCTTTATGTAAAGTAATACATGGCAGGACATGTTTTAAAGGATGGCAATGGTAGGAGAAAAAACTTGCAACTAGGAACGAAATATGTACACAATAATATGTGGTTGGATGGACATTTCGAAGAAGCTTCCAACTANTCGGCACATGGGGCTCACGGAATAACCTAAATCATCTTGACGGGGATATCCTAACACGTCAAAGCACGTCCGGGCCAAAGGGCAGAGGACAAATCGTCGTATCCCAAATGGGCGGCAGCTCATCGGCATCGGGCAGGTCGTCAAGGTGATATCAACGAGGTCAAGGAGCGACAGGGCTCAAAGGGGCTCAACAAAAAGGCATTGAAAAGTAATCCTAGGAGGTAGAAGTAACTGGGTCGGGGTACCACGGACCCGTCATACACAGCTACTAGGACCCTAAGTCTACCTGGTCGTNNNGAATATGCAACTTTTATGCTATGCAAGGTTCAACAGTAATAATTTGTAAAGTAGAAAGTGATAATATCTACATGAAGGAACACTTATAATCATCCTATCATACTAATATCTACAGCAACCAACACTTACAAAAATATTGAAGCCTTTCAACAACCAGATGCAACACTCAGCATTTGAATATACAATTCAGCACAACAAATTAATTTTTTTTACAAGTTAGAATGGTGGTATGCATGTGAAAACCAATTCCAATGTATTTACACATCTAGCACCAATAGTTAATTTTGTTTTTACATGTATACCACCCAAATCTCTCATACCACTTAAAAAAATATACTTTCATGCATAGTTACAATCACACAAATGAATTGAGTGCAAATAATGTAGAATAACACAAATCTGGAAAATGTGGATGCTTTGAAAACAAAGGCAGAGGTAAAATTCTGTTTAACTAAAATAAAAGAATAGGGAAATTTACATACAAACCACACAACTAAAATAAAAGAATAGGAAAATTTACATATCTAATCCTTTCAGAAGACATTTTTCATTGCTGCAATTGTTGAACTGCCGCTGAAGGAGCCACAGAGATTCTTATATATTTCACATTTTTCATTGCCGATAATGGACTCCAATCATGATGAATCCTATGTTTTTGTATATTTCACATAGTGCATGAAATGCAAAATTAATGATAAACATTTATTAAAAAATGAAGATTGTAAAATTAGATACATAGCTCACTAGTAAATGATAAATCAGTCATCTCTAGCGATATTCCAGGAATGTGAAACTTTAATCCAAATCAATGATTTGAAAGATTTGATGCCCCTGTTTGTTAAAACTGTTTAAAAAATGACTGTAACAACGAATATACCTGTGCATGAAAATATGTGATATGAAAGATTTGGATGGTATAAATGTAAAAAGTGAAGTATAGATGCTAGATATGTAAACTGTAAATACATAGGAATTAGGCTGTATGCATGTAAATGCCCCAAAGAAACAAATATTCACATCTCATGACTTCTTCTATATAAATTTGCTTCAAAAAGCAATATTTGAGAAAGCATATTTAAAACAGTGATTGAAAATGACCTGCTAAGAGCACAAAAAGGTGTATTTCCACTTTTAAAAATTAAGATACTGATATTTTTTATATGATATGAAAATTTTGGGCGATATAAATGTAATAAAAAAAGTTCAAGCGTTAAATATGTAAATACATAAGAATTCGGTGGTACGTACGTAAATGAACCAAACATCAAAAGCTAAAGTTGCTCCAAACCAAAGCCTTAAGAAGATGGAATACCTGAGGAAGGGCTGATATTCTACAGTATCTCTAATATCCTTTCTGGGATGACTCAATAATAACACTTGGGATAATTATATTCAGAATGTGAATAATACTTACTAGGAAGATTTACCTACAAACCACACAATTCCTATGTATTTACATATCCAAANTGAATCAGAGAGGATCTATTTGGTGCTCAGAGATTTGCAGTTGCAAATGAAAGTTCAAATGGGAGATGAGCTGGAGTTATTATTGGCTTTTTCAAGTTTTTAGAGGAGGAGAAATTGAAGTTTAAATATGGCAGTTTAAGCTCAATCTGCTTATACTTTCATTAGGATTTGTAATCCTTTACAGAGCCAAAAAATTCAACACCGGTCCGAAGATTTGCATGCATACCACTCAAGTCCTATGTAACACCTAAACTTATATTCGTACATGTCAGCTTATCCATGCATGAAAAGGTGTATTTCACGTTTTAAAAGTTAAAATGGGGATATTTTTAAGGTGATATGAAAGATTTGGGTGGTGTAAATGTAAAAAAGTAAAGTTCTGGTGTCATATATGTGAATTTATTGGAATTGGGTGATATGTATGTAAATGCTCCAAAAATAAAATTACTGGTGCATAGTAAATTTTTCTAGTGGCCTATTAGTTGAATGTTTCCGTTCATTTTTCTCTTTTTTTTTTATTTTAAAAGGAGTCGCCAGCTTGTCGATTGTCGTATAATTCCCTCATTCGAATAAATCTCCATCCCGAACCATATAAATGATTTGAAGAGGAGAGAAATCGAATAAGAAGGGACATACGACAAAGAGACAAACAAGAGAAAAAGTAAAACGTGGAGAGTCTACGTGTGATAAACCTCGCAAGGATAGGTTAAGAATGTCCGCCCAAACAAGATCGGGCGGAGGAACCTTAAACCAATATCCGCGAAAGAAGTATCTACATAGACTACCCATAACCAGAGAGTCAGG